>JBAGKK010010833.1:0-12072 GCA_037177015.1 Euceroptres primus
TGCCAAAATGGAGAAAATATAGAGAATAGCTTCAACCTCGACAACTGGTACGTCATCAATTGGTTATTCCGTTAGCTTATATATGAAGGAAAATTAACTTATAGAAGTTCTTAGGCATTCTAAGGACGAAAGTCGAAAGGATAGGCTTTACAAAAATTGTATCACAATTTCGGAAATTACAATATTTTGAATGATTGTATTGCTTAATACAGTTTAAAAATAGTTTTTAACTATGCAGTTGTATAGAGTTGAACAAATATTCTCTAAAGTTTTACAATATCCAGTAAAAAAAAGTAATCTAGTTGATAAACAGACTTACTTTTTATTAAAAATTTTGCTGATATATTATTTTCTAATAATTCTTCGTCCTGACATTTTTTTGATCAAACATACATGTACATGGCATTGTCTATTATTAATAGAATATGTAGTAACAAATACTTTTTGGTTCATTATTAATTGTTTTGTTATATTAAAGAAAAAGGTTATATAGCGTTTGAATTTGAAGACAGTAGGTTTAAAAGATTTAAAGTAAGGTCAGCATTAAAGTTGAGGTTAAGCAGCGTCAAAGTAGGGTATTGAGTTAGATAAATGTAGGCTCTAAAGTCTAAAGATTCAAAGTAGGGCCAGCATTAAGGGAGAGAGGTTTTACAGCGTCAAAGTAGGTTATAGAATTGGAAGACTGTAGGTTCTAAAGATTCAAAGTAGGGCCTGTAGATTGAAATGGAGTCAAAGGAGGCTCAAATATTTCATTCATAGGACTTAAAACTTTAAAGTGGGAACTATAGGTTTAAATAACGTCAAGGCAGGTTCTAATAAGGAGCTGAAGGTTCAAAGTATGGTCTAAATTTCGACTCGGGAAGCAAGTAATAATTTAGGATTTCTGCTAGAATAAATTAGAAGCAAGCTGATTTTTGTCTTAAAATGTTTGAATGGATGTCCTTTTGAAGCCTTGAAAAGTTTGAGTCTGAATTCTTAAACAAAGCTTTGTTATTTTAAAAAAAACGTAAAATTGCAACATTTTTTTAACACGTTTGCTTGGATTGTTACTTTCTATTAAGAGATAGGTAAAAAGTGTATAGAACTTTGTTTTCAGAGCATAAAATAAGCTTTAAAATGAGTCCTCAGCGAACATCCTACGACAAATAGTTTACGAGATATGAACTTGTTAATTAACATTGTGCGTTCTTCAGGGAACACAAAGCGATGATGAATTTTCATTGTTGCAAAAAAATCGCGATAGACTTTTTGCTATTGGATTCTCAAATTGGATAGTTCAAAGTATTATGAAACTTTTTTTTTTTATTTCAGAATCCAAAAATGACACAGGGGTTTGGAGGGGCAATTTTTTAATTATTATTTTTCCAAAAAGTCCTACGTGCAAAATATTCATTGAAAAAAACATTATTTAAAAAAAACATAAACAATTTCTCAGAACTACGCCAAATAGTAATACCAAATAGTAAAATTTTGTTGACATCTTAAACATAATTTTTTCTGAAGATGCACAATCTGTTAGATATTTCAGCAAAATTGAACTCAACAGATTTTTTTAAACAAAATATGAATGTTTAAAAAAAGTGCCCCTCCCAAACCCCTCTGACATTTTTGGATTCTGAAATCCAAAAAAATGTTTCTTAATACTTTGAACTATCCAATTTGAGAATCCAATAGAAAAAATCCGATCGCGATTTTTTTTGCAACAATGAAAATTCATCATCGCTTAATCTTTTCTGAAAAACGCACAATGTTAATTAACAAATTCATATCTCGTAAACTATTTGTCGTAGAATATTCACTAAGAGTTCATTTTAAAGGTTATTTTATGCTCTGAAAACAAAGTTCTATACATTTTTTACCTATCTCTTAATCAAAAGTAACAATCCAAACAAACGCGTTGAAAAAATGTTGCAATTTTACGTTTTTTTTTTAATAACAAAGCTTTGTTCAAGAATTCAGCCTTGAAATTTTCAGGGCTTCAAAAGGATGTCCGTCCAAACATTTTAAGATAAAAAGCAGCTTGCTTCTGATTAGTTCCAGCAAATGGCCTTTTTGCGGCTTATTTGACTGTACTAATATAATTACAAATAGTTTTATAACAATTTTTAATTCACTTAACCCTAATCACTCACACCTCTGAAAAATCACACAATTCTCACATGCGGTCTAAAAGAACCCAGCCAACTTTAAAACGTTGTGACACTGATTCTATGCAAAGTTTCGATTTGAAAAAAATTCTTCGACACAATAATTTAACATTTCGAAAATGGGCTCCGATTTTTTTTAACATAAATTTTATTTGAGGATGTGGGAAAAATTCTTAAAGTGAAGAATTTTTTTCATTCGACTAGTAATTTACATATCTCAAAGAGTCATCCCATGCAATGACAAAGCATATAATCAATGCAAAAGAGGACTCAGACATGAACTGCAAATTGTCTAACCTTAACTTTCCGGCTCTTTAGAGACAGAGGTACGCTGATGAGAAAAGAGGGAGAAAGGAAACGAAAAGAGATATCCTATCCAACCTTTCACTCTCTTTTTTCCTCCCATCTCCGTCATTCTCACAGTAAAAAAAGGGATACCGACATGTTTCGAGGCCAATTTATACCTCCTCATTAGGGTGAATATAAGGGTATTACAGGTTAAACATTTTTCTTTTTGATATGTAAAACAATGTGCATTTTTACTATCGTTATAACAAGGTTCTTTTTTACTAAAATTTTAATTCATTATAACAAAGTTCTTTTTTTACAAACATTTTTATAAAACCATCAAAAAACCTTGTTCTATTTTGCCAGATATTTTTTCAAATTAATCGCATTGTTCCCTTCCTTCTTTATGAACAACATCCAGTGAATTCTCCCCCCCCTCTCTCTCACCCTCTCTCTCTGATGTTTTTCGTGATGCAAAATTTCACATCTAAATAGCCTAGAATCCTAGATATATACAACTATTGTAAAAGTTATGTATATCCAAAAAAAAACTTATCCATTTGTTGTTCCAACAGAAAATACAGTAGAAAAATCCCCTTGGATCAGTCTAGGCAGTAGGCACCTCAACTACAAAAACCACTCACTAGCACCTTTTCTCACAATAGTATTAACAATTTTTTCACCAATTTGTTTAATTCGTGTGTAAACAGAATTTTTTTCTCAAACTGTGACTACACAATTAGAACTATTTATTATATTACTATAAAAAAGGCTCACTTCCAAAAGAAAAATAAATAAATATTCTCAGCACTGTACTCAAATATCTGAAAACCGAGACTGTTTCCCAAAATGCGTTCTTTTTCTAGACACAAGTGTCGATAACTAACATAGACATTGAACAGTATTTCCCTCGAAACTGCCAAGCTAAAGGACCAAATCATCTATTTTTCTCAAAATCATCAGAGAAAGGAGAAAAGTGCTTAAAGGGACCCTGTTTTTTATATACATAACAAACTAGACGAACCTTCACTTTACGGACGAACCTAGTCGTCGAACGCCCGTAACCGGATCATAAACACCACATGTTTTTAAAAATTCTTTTAGAAACAGAACACAATGTTCACTTTAAAATACTAGTAACAATTACACCACCTCAACTCATTATTATTAAAAAATTTTTTTAACAACCTCATTCTCCACCTTGAAAAAAATTAACTAAAACTCTTTGTAGATACAAAAAAGTATATAATAGAAAAGTCTTATTGTATTAAGTCAAAACCCAAATCTTTTATTGTTAATTAGCATATCTGCAAAAAAACCAGAACGAGGCTGAAATATTATATCCATCTGTACAAAACAGAACAAGACTAAGTAATTCTTACCATCACTAGATCACAAAGCAGATCCTTTTTCAATTAAGAAAATTAAAGACCTAAACAGAACCTTGAAAAAGAAATTATCATAAATAAACAAAAAAGTACTCAATGGTACATAATTATGAACGTACGTACGCCATCTTCCTCTATCTTGGTTTTGTACAGGTATGAGGGTATAGCGCTTTCTATTGTGTTGAAATTTTTTCATGTAATCCTATTATGGCAACCTTACATACTGTAAGTACCAAGAAGACATTTTTGTGAAAAAGATCAACGTAACCAAACCTTATAATTAAATAAAAACAAAATGTGCCTAAAACAATATTCTTTGAAAACCAAAACACAATAAGTAACATAAACATAAAGATCAGATTACTAGACCACAATCTATTACATGTTGACTCTTTTTCATGTAATCCTATTATAGCAACCCTACATACTGCAGGTACCAGCAGTTCATGTCTGAGTCCTCTTTTGCATTTATTATATGTTTTGTCATTGCATGGGATGACTCTTTGAGATATGTAAATTCCTAATCCAATGAAATATTTTAAACAGAGACATTAAGCCCCAGACTTTGGTACTGTTCAGAAAAGTCATTTTTCGATTACAAAAGTCGTCCAAACGAATTTTTTTCAAAAAATTTTTTTCACAAAAAAATTCATATCTTTTATAATTTGGAATATTTTTGTCTAAAAATTTTTTAAACGTTTTTTTTACGTTGAAGTTGGTGTTGGAGTTTTTCAGACCCACAGTAAGTGATTAGGGTTAAAAAATGATAATTCGAAAATCCAATTACCTTTCTATCTGAGTTTCAATGTCCTACATTTTCGATAAAATTCGACAGTTACTTTCAGAATTCTTTTTACGAATAATGAATAATAAATTTTAAGCAATTTATTTATAAGATTTATAATATTCATAATTTTGAAGAAGTATTGAATGCAAATTATTTTTAAATAATTTCCAATGCACCCATTTTATTATTAGTACCTATTTTAGGGTGCTCCTTATTTATATCTGATTGAATTTTTGGAAATCATTTCTTCCAACCCCCGGTATTTGTTAGAATGCCCAAAGATGGAAATTGTTTTAAATTTAGCCAAATCGGTTAATATTTACCCATCGCCCCATAATATTTGAAATTTCCCATAGGATTCCTATGGGAGAAAACGTGCAAAAACGTAAAATCTGCATAACTTTTTGAGTTTTTATTGAAATCATTCGTCCACCGAGGAAAAAAATCTGCAAGCAATGCTTGAAGTTTCTCAGTTTTAAAAAACTTGAAATTTTCAAAATTCCCAAAATGGGGGCCAAAAAATTTTGTACGAAAATGGTATTTTTTATAGTTATTAACAAAATTTGATTAAACATTATAACGAAATTAAAAAAATTATTATAAAGCAAGTGGTGTCCATGAAGATTAACAATTTTGAAAAAATCCAAGATGGAGACCAATTAATTAATCGAAAACTAGCTCATTTCCACAGTTCTCAATGAAATATTTTCAAACTTTTCTAGGAAAAGAAGTTTGGCTTGATAAACCATATGGTGATCCATTCTACAGTTTTCAACAAAATATTTTCAAACCTTGCTAGGAAAAGAATTTTGGCTTCAGAAACTATCGGATCATCCAAGACATCCAAATTTTTAAAAAAATCCAAAATGGCGGCCAATTATATACTCAAAAAATAGCTTACTTTTAAAGATTTTGACGAAATAATTTAAAACCTTGCTAGAAAAAAAATTTTGGAATCAGAAACTATCTAATGATCTAAGATATCTAAAATTTTGAAAAAATCCAAAATGGCGGCTAATTAAATACTTAAAAATATAATAATAATTATAATTATAATAATACATAATAATAATATAATAATAATAATAATATTCACCTCTAGAGTTTTCAACGAAAGTGTGTGATGATCCGAAACGACAAATATTTGGAAATAATTTTGAAAACTGTAGAAGTGAGTAATTTTTTAATATTTAATGTGCCGCTATTTTTGATTTTATCAAAATCTTGGGTGCCGTGGATTACCAGATGATTTTTGAAGCCAAACTTTTTTTCCTAGCAAAGTTTGAAAATATTTCATTGAGAACTACAGAAATGAGCTAGTTTTTGAATGCTTAATTGGCCGTCATCTTTGATTTTTTAAAAATGTTTAATTTTCGTGACCACGACCTGCTTTAAAATAATTTATTAGATTTTTAAAATAATTTCTAATCAAGCTTTGTTAATAACTATAAAAAATACCATTTTTGTCCAAAATTTTTGGGCCGCTATTTGTGAATTTTGAAATTTTCAAGTTTTTTAAAATTGACATGCCTTACGCATCGCTTGTAGATTGCTGTCCTCGGTGGACGTTTGATTTCAATAAAAACTCAAAAAGTGCTAGAGATTTTACGTTTCTGCACAATTTCTCCCATGGTAATCCTATGGGAAATTTAAAATGTCTGGGGTTATGGGTAAATATGAACCGATTTGGCTAAAATTTGAAACACTTTCTATTTTTGGTAATTCTATCAAAACCCGGGGATTGGAGCAAACGATTTCAAAAAAAAAAAAATACGGAACACCGTATTACCCATGTATGACTAGTACCGAATGATTTAGCGCTTACTCCAAAAGGGATATGGCTTAATGGTATAATAATAATAATAATAATAATAATAATAATAATAATAATAATAATGTATGCACTAAATATTAAATGTTATAGAGGAGAATTACTGTAAATAATGTATACCTTCTCGTTAAAATAAACTACTTTAGATGTTGTCTACTACAACTATACAACGAAATTTCCTATCCGGAGAAACACTTGGCCACAAATTCAATCTAAAGGGAAACAGGTTAGTTCGAAACTTCACGGCATGTACGTATTAATCCGGTTATGTTCACAAGAGCACCCGGACATAATCGAATCTCATTATAGTATTGTAAAACAATCTATATTCTATAAAGTATATTCTATAAAGTAAGTTGGATGCAAACATTGCCAGCAAAGAATTGCTGGAATTTTTATTTCTTGAAAAGGCCCTGATTGATTTCATTGGCCATTTTTTCTAAAAAGTGGAAATTTGGCATTTTTGCTATTGTTGCTTTTTTAATAGTTAACTGATATTTTTAATTGATCCTATGTCCTAGTAAACATTATTTTGTAACAAGGAAATTCTTATCAAACATCCGAAGCAAAGAAAAATAGAAAATTGTAATTATTAAGAAAACCCTGAGTTATTTCATGGGCCACCTTTTCCAAAAAGTGGAAATTTAGCATTTTTGCATCCGTTGTTGCTTTCCTCTAAGTTAACTGCTGTTTTTAATTGATCTTGCGGGACGGTAAACGGTGTTTTTTAACAAGGAATCTCTAAGCGATTATCGCCCACAAAGAAAGGTGGAAATTTTTAATTATTGAGAAAGCCCTGATTGATTTCATTGGACACTTGTTCCGAAAAGTGGAAAATTGGCATTTTTGCAATAGTTGTTGCTTTTTTCTAAGTATACTGGTATGTTTAATTGATTCTGCCAACCAGTAAACGTTGATTTGTAACATTCTTGCTGTAAATTGATGTAATTAACAGTGGTTGTAATAATTGGGCCCAAAAAAAAAACATTAATCCACATTAATTTTGATTCCTGATTCACATTCGGTTCCTTTAGCTTACAACTTATAGAAACAAAAAAACAGTTAAAGCAAAATATAATAAAAAATTTTTTGCTAAAATTAATATTTTCATTGAAGATAAATACTATTGATTATAATTTAAACATTCAGCGTATATAAAAAGGAGAGTTCTTAAGAAATTAACAGAAGGCAAGTTTGGTAACAAATTCTTTTATTCTTCGGCATTTTTATATCGGAAACATTACACTGTACAACGATTTCAATATCAATATCATATGTATGTAAATATAATAATTTCTGACATTAGTCTAAACTTAAAGTTAAAATTATTTTAATCTTATCTGTTGCCTATTTGGTATGGTTTGTGTGATTAGTTACAGGACTAGGTGAAATTCATAGAATTTTTTCGGCTAAAACAATTCGTGATATTTTTCAGTGTGTCAGCGCTGCAAGCTTTTATACACCGTGTTCAGTTTATTTACACAATTAGATATTAGATATAAAAATGATCTCCTAATATTATATTATTTATATTACACAAGCACTGAAGGATGTCAGTGGTTCCCATCAATCTTATGAATAAAGAAAATAAATAATTATAATTTAAGTTGCATATTTACTTTTTATTGAAAAAAATCAAAGACTTCTGCATTAAATAAAAATACTATGTTTTATGACTATAAAGAATAGGAACCATTAACATTCGGCTATGTACATTTGACTAATGGTATTGAAACAATATTGTTAGAAAAATCTCAAAAATCAGACTAGGTAGAGATTCTGTACACTATAGTACATTCAAGATAAGAAATATGTACGAATATAAATTCATTAGTCGATTAAATTTAATCTTTAAATATAATAAATTTGCGAATTTTATCTCTAACCACTGTGCTTTCATTTTTGACAATATGAGAATATATATTAAAATTTGTTATCTTAATTTGATGAAAGTCGAGAGATCTATCCCTTTCTTATTTAGCTTAACACTTCTGCAAGTTCAAAGGAAATTCGTAGGGAGCAGATTGCGAAAAGCATTACTTTCATAAACTAAATTACATTTCTGCTCTTATATTAACTCTTTTCATAAATGTAAGGAAAATTTTTAATAAGTAAAGATGTGAAAGCCAAGAAAAAGGATAGGTGTCAATAAGATCATGTTTACCCTATTCATCTCCGTGCATTACTCTCTACAAAGCTTCTTTTTATAACAATTGTGAATAACTTGAATAACAAATATTCTATTTATCTAGATCTACAACTTTTGTCTAAAATTTTTTTCCAATAACTCAATATTTTCCGAGATAATTGGAAAATTTTAATTGAGAAACACGAATGCAAAATAAAAATTGTTTTCTTTCTATTCGATCAAACTAATGTAACAATATGAGTGGAGGACGAAATCGGTCTGGAGCAAAAAACCGGCTTTATTGACAGCTCTCGTTTAGTAAATATTTTAAAACTGAAGACCAATAAATAAAACGCAAAAACACACAAAATATTAGTATTATAACACCTGCCTTAAGTGGACGCCGATTTATAATCACTTAAGCCAGTGGTAATATATTTCGATGTCATATCTTTAATTCTTTGTCTCTCTGCTGACATGTTAGGTATTCAAATTTGCAATTAAAATCTAAGAAATGAGTAATAATAAAAAATAAGTAACTTTTATTTTATTTTCAATATATCTTCTTTGGGATTCTGTAATAGTAATTCAGACTGGAAAAATGCATTGATATTTAAATAATAAGTCTATGTGGTAAACAAAAGGAGATAATTAGAATTAATAAAATATTTGAAACGAGCATTGTGCTCGGAACAAGATTAATTTTTGTATATACACATATTCTGGATACAATTTTTCCACGAAGATATGGTCGTTCAATACAAGGAATTATAAATTGACTTTTAGAATTGGAAACTGTTTGTATTGAATATTGTTGAAATTTTTAACTTGACTCATATTTCGTCAACATCAACGTTTCATATTGAGCGGCTAAAAGTAAGAACGGGACAAAAAAGGTTTGCGAGTAAAAATGGAACATGAATTTTTCGGAGTAAAAAGGGAACAAACAAATCTTCCGAGTATTAACGGAACAAAATTTCTTCAGGGTAAAAATGCAACAAACTAATTCTCCAAGTAAAAACGGAACAAACAAGCGCACGGCTGGTGGGAGGGAATACATCATGGTCCAATGTATCCCCACCTACCATCCATGCGTGCATCCCCTCTCACCAGCCGTGCGCTCGTTTGTTCCGTTTTTACTCGGAGAATCAGCTTGTTGCATTTTTACTCTGAAGAAATTTTGTTCCGTTTTTACTCGAAAGATTTGTTTGTTCCCTTTTTACTCCCAAAAATTTATGTTCCATTTTTACTCACAAACTTTTTTTTTGTTCTGTTTTTACTTTCAGCCGCTCATATCATACTGTTGGATTTTATGTTTAAGCGAATGTTTCCGTTTATCGATATCGCATAAAATCGTCTTTTAAATATCTCGTTTTTACTTTTTACAATTTTTTATCGATATTTACACGCTGAACTATGTACATATTTTCTATAGTATATTTTTCTCCTCCAGATAAATTCTAATTCTTCACTGCAAGTAAAAATCAATTAATCGTTTTTTTTGCAAATAGAAAAGACGTTTAAGCTAAAATTATAATTCAAACAGACAGAATTTCGATTATTTATCGTTGAATTGTACAATAGAATCCTCGCAGCTATAAGTCTTCCTTTGAGAGAGTCCAGGTAAGAAGATTCTTTTGCGATTGAGTCCTAGTTAATCTGAAAACAGATACGTGATTTACTAGCTTAGTGTATTTTATTGAGGAATAAATTATTTCTTTTGTCAAATTAAATTGAAATAGACGAAATATTATTTCTTAACTTAAATTTGACTTGCAATTTTGTTCCAACTACAAATAAAAAGAAGGATCATGAGCTTTCTTGTCATTACATTATTTTCTTTGTAAATAAACCAATAATTTACATCGAATTTGATCTTTTATACTATAAAGTTTTTCTTGTATTATTATTGTTTTATTATTTCTGCTATTATTAACAATGCAAAGTTTTATAAACTTACCTATAAGAAAGTAGTGACGATTTGTAATATCACTAGAGCCATACTTAAGGATCTGATACTGGCATTGCTACCTGTAACAAAAAAAAGACAATTTCTTGATTAATTTTTCTATTAAATACGGAGTAGGTCTTTAAAAATAATTTCATCGGAATTGTTTAAAATGGGTAATGGAGATTTGCCTAAATCACCTCAAGTGATACAATTTATATTACTTCTACGCCTGAAATTTTAGTTACATATATATAGTTACGAAAGTATTGAAGGTTTAGGTTAGTCAGATAAAATTTAACGAGGGTTTACGACCTTAGAATTTATAGGGTCACTATCCGATGATACTATACATGTATATATGAATACAGAAATATTCGAGCAATCATGCAAATAATTCGAGCATGTGTATCATGAAAAGAAACGTCCTTGATGATTTTGTCAGACATGCAATGACATCTCTTTTACGTCAAAGAATATTTTTTAATACAGAAAAAAACGTATGTGCACCTTTACTAAATATTATTCTGCTTTTTCTTTCAAGTTATTTAAGTAGTGATCTAAGCTGAACTATAAAAAAGAGAAGTAAAATATAAATTAGCTTTTCGTAGGAAATTTACTTTTAGACGAGCAATGAAGCAAATTGTAGGCCAGCTACTAAAAAAATTTTATTGAGCTTACATGAAATTGTTTATTCCGTGCGTTTCGAATAAAAAGAAAATACAGTGCTGATGTAAATTTAAAGCAGTTTATTTAAACTGAGATCGTTCGTTAGCTTACTGGATTATTTTATTTAAAACGATTCCTCTCCCCTGTCTTAATTGCAACATTAACACATCCAACGTTATCTGAGTACACCGAGACCACAAACGGAAATAAAAAGAAGTATGTCCATTTGCATTGCATGAAAAATTCATAAAACCTACTTTATATACTTGTCATGCGTATGGGAAGAAAAATTCATTTCCACCAAGAGTTAGTATATGTGTTTGGTGTTTATTACGAAGTCCTTGTTGTTCAACACTAAAATTCTCGTTAGAAATTCTGTGCATATTTTAAAATAATGATGGAAAATGGGCTGCCTATTTTGCATGCTCTCTTCGTCGTTTCCTCTTTTTTCTTTTTACTTCACTTTAGACACTCTGCTACAGCAGATGCCTACTTTCCTTCGGATACTCTCGAATATAAGCAGAAAGCATGACGAAAATAGAACAGTAGTTTGGAAAAAGCACTACAAAAATTAGAACTATGTAAAGTAGAATTTTTACACTGAGAAAAACATTTGCTGTAGCCAAATAAATGCATTCATTTGATTACCTTTCTTTGCACCAAATAATTATTTAATAAAGATAAATAAATATTTTTTAAGGGAAAAAACTAAAGTCTTCATTCAAAGAAATCATTTCTTTGGTAATATTTATTTGCTACAAGTAAATATCAATTTGAAGCAAATGTGAAGGCATTGATTCAACGAAATGTGTTGATGTTTAGTTTTGATTCTTAATATTTGAATTCTAAGCTTAAGAAAACGAATGACAGAGGGCGCTATAAAGAA
>JBAGKK010010844.1:0-12071 GCA_037177015.1 Euceroptres primus
CAGCATTTTAAATAGCGCGCGACGCATGCGTATACTCATGGAGCCCGCGTTGGGATCACCGGTACATACGTCCCTGTGTCCACGTTAAGAAAATTTCTCGGAAGAAAATTCATGGACCCCGAGACTCCAACTAACGCGGGACTCGAGTGTATAGGGAATCAATACTAATTTGTTTATTTCGTGAGCAGTTATAAGTTATCTAGGATAATACATAAGTTTATATTCATATTCTTCAGTTTCTACCTTTCGCCAATTTTATTATGTATTTTTTTCGTACGAAAGATCCAATTAATAAAAACATCTCTTAATATTGATAAAGTGTGAAACGTTGCCTATCAATGCTAAAATATATTTTTATTAATTGGACCTTCCACACGAAGAAAATACATATAATATATACGTTATTGTAAATAAAAAATGTAAAATTGGTCGGGCAAATGAAAAATTTGGTCGGGAAGAAACCGGGAAAATTCCGGAAATTTCAAATAGCCTGATCGCTAGACACCCTGATTTTTTTAGTTACATAGATTTGACAGTTAGTTCTTTAATTAATGCGTTAAAGCGAAAGTTAAAGAGTTTAGGTTAAAATTTTCGTGATCAGGAATTAGGACATTGGGAATTTTTTATATAAACACTTGTCTTTAAGGCATTTTTCAACAATTTATATTTTTTTATGCTCATTTTAAAGAAAAATAGTCAAATTATACGAGGAATTCAAGGTTTTTTTTAAAAAAACCTTTTAAACTTTAGAGAAATTTTATATAGTATCAAAAAAAATGGAGCTCCTGACCTTAAATGTTCAGGAATTGTGACATTTACCTTATGTTTCAAATTTTGCGAGAAAATATAAAAATGATTTTACTTTGCAGTTTGGAAAAAATATAGGTTCGTAGAAAGATCCAAAAAGACAAATAATTCCGTAAAATATATTTTGCTTCAAAATTTTGAAACGGAAAAACATATTTTTGTTTAAACTAATTATTTTGCTTGAAATAATTAATTAGTTTAAAATAATTATTCTGTCTTGAAGACAGTTTTTTACAATTTGAAGCAACTTTTTCACTGTATTTATAATTTATCTAAGAGTGCATCTGCAGAGAGAAAATAAAATTTCATTTACATTTTTACGACGACTTGATTTATTTTGAAGGTCTACAACATTTTTAATGCAGAAACTGAGTACCTCAGAATTTTCAAAAAGTATTTTAAGTCTTTTAAATTCCATCTAAAGAAATTCTTTGGAGAAAATAGCAATTTTTAAGAAGCTACTGATTTTAAAGTTTGAATGTTTTGTGTCTTTTAATTAGCTCTAGTCTGAACTTTTAAACATTTAAAATTCAAATACTTTGATTATAAATGTTTGTTTTGAAAGACAAAAATACTAAATTTTAAACTATAGATAGAATAATACAAATAATAGCTACAAATAAAGAAGAACGTTTTTGAATTCAGAATATTATATATGTGTATGAATATTCATGTTATATTAATGCAACATTAAAAATTAGTTAACCTGGGTAGAAACCTGAACTTTGACCTATCGATAATCGATACATTTTTTCAATTTGTAAAGTCTACAATCAGAAAAGCCCGTTGATTTATTCATAACATTTAATTTCAGTTTATCTAGATTTTATAAATAAAAACCTTATTCTGAATTTTCCACTTATTTTGAATCTGAATTCTCAAAGTATTTTTTATGTAAACACTAATGAAATGAAACTTGGTTTACTTAAAAAATTTTACAAATTATATCCTAGGCAATAAGAGGCTGGACTTGGAACCAGACATTTATACAAATTAAAAGGCAACATTTTGAAATTTAAAAAAAAAACTAGTTGAATTTTCTATATAAATTTACTATTAAAATATATCGAAACACTAAAGTTGTCATGATGTTTTAGAATTTGTAATTTTAATAAATATTAGTTATTTTCAGTGTTTTCACAATTATTTTGCTTTGCCAGTTGTATTTGAAAGTTGGGAAAATTTTCTAAAGAAATAGAATTTTAAAAATAATTTATTTTAACAAAAATTACGAGAGACTTCTAGGACAACAAAATAAACTTGTTTGAATATTTAAATTTATAATCGTTTATAATTCTTAGATGGTAATTTTGGCGTCAGGATTCGAATAAAAGAATTCAATTAATTATTAATTGAACCAAACTTTTCGGCGCACAATGGTGGCCCTTATCAGTGGTTTTGCACTCAGAAAAATATTTGTTTGATTCAAACAAAATTTGTTTGAATCAAACAAATTATAACGTTGATATGGGGTCAAACAAATGTTTGTTTGATTCAAACAAATTCTTTATTTGTCCTTATTTATTTGATTTGAATAAATTTTTATTTAGATCGAATAAATCTTTTGTTTAAATTAAATAAAGTTCTTGTTTGCTTTAACCCGTTGACAGTGTATGACGCATATTGCGTCAAATAAAAAGTGGCCAAGAGTGGCCAATATGGCTGATCGAAATTACGCAAAATTGGTGGATTTTCATAAAACTTGGTGTATTAAAGTTTTTTGGATCTCTGAATCCGAATCTAACATTAGAATTATAAAATTCAAAATGGCGGATTCAATATGGCGACCAAATGTTTTGAGAAATCTAATGAGTTGGCGAATTTGGATAAAAATTGGTACTATAGAGATTTTTATATCCCTAAAAATGAATATGGGGTCAAATTTCGAAAATTCAGAATTGCTAATCCGATATGGCGTACCAAAATTTGGAAAAATCCAATGAATTTGCGGCTTTCAACGAGAACCGATAGAAAGTGCTTTTTCGGTTCACTGGAAACAAATCTGATGTCCATATTCAAAAATCCATTAGCCATTGTCATAGGGAACTAGCAACGTCAAGTCAACCTCCTAATACCAATTTTCATCATCGCCATATTGGATCAGCCTTTTAGAAATTTCAAATTTGGACCTCGAATTCGTATTCAGCAACCCACATAATCATCAAGTACCAATTTTCATCCAAATCCACAAACTCATTAGATTTTTCAAAATTTTTGGTCGCCATATTGGATCAGCAATTTCGTAAATTTGAATTTTGATCTTGAATTTATATGCAGCAACCCAAATGACCCCCTGAAACCAATTTTCAATCAAATCCGTCAACTCATTGGATTTTTCAAAAATCTTGGTCGCCATATTAGATCAGCCATTTTGAAATTTCGAATTTTGACCTCGAATTCGTATTCAGCGACCCAAATAACTCCTTAGTATCAATTTTCAATGAAATCCATCTAGTAGAACATTCCACGCATTTTGGCCTCACTTTGTGATTTTCGGTCTACACAGTGAAGGGGTTAAAGATTTTTTGTTTTAAATGAAGTAAAAATTTTTTTTAAACTTTATCCAATTTTATAAATAATTTTTTAAAATTTCCAATTTTGTGGTTAAGAAGTGTTAAGTGTAAGACACCACTTTTTTTAGACTACCTGTCGGGATGCACGGGATGCGTAACGACAGTACTGTAACATGATTCAGACGCCTTTATATTCAGTACGGTTATAGTCTTTATTGTGAGAAAGATTCTTCTGCGTTATTAGCGTTTTTCTAAGGAACTATTGTATGCGGATTACAATTTTCGTTTAAATCAAACAAATATTTGTATAAACTCAAATGGATTTAATTTAAGCAAATCCTTTATTTAAGTCAAACAAATTGTACCAAACAAATTATTTCTTTCGATTAATAAGGTAGATATTTTCCATTTATTAAAATGAAATAAATGTTTTGTTAATTGAAACAAAAAATTTGTTTCTTTCAATAATATTATATCAAACAAATTTTTTTGTTTGATTCAAACAAATATTTTTCTGAGTGTGTTTATTTTGAAAAAACATTTACTTAATTATTGGTATCACGGACACATTGTGCTAATATAGTTAAGAAAATGAAAGATCATTATTCTTTGGTGAATTTTTCACTTAAAACGTTGTAAAATTTTTTCAAATTTGGTATAATTCAATTGTAAGTAATAGTTAATTTGGTAAAGTTTGCATTAACGTTTGGCTCAATTAATAATAAATTAAATTCTTTTATTCGAACCCTAAAGTCAAAATTACCATCTGAGAATATAAACGATTGTTTTTATCGAGGGCCATCAATATAATTCCCCACTGATTATTGAAATTTATTATTATTATTTATTTTATTTATTATTATTTATTTTTATTTATTCCAACTTGCTTTTCATTTAATTACAGCGCACACGATTGTAACTTCTGAATTTACTGAAAAAGCACTAATGAAAAAATAAAAATCCTTGTATTATTTTCACTGTTTTCAGAAATGTTTTGCTTTTCCATTTGTATTTGAAAGTTAAGGAAATTTTCTAAAGAAATAGTTTCAAAAATAATTTATTTTATATTTTTTTCAAATATTAAGAATTTACATTTCTCAACAAAACATTTAATGCAAAGAGAAAAAATAATTTTTCCAAGAAAGGTTCAAACATGAACAAAAATTACAAGAGGTAATTTTCTAGAAAATATTACAATTATTTTAAATAAAAGACAATACTTAATAAAATTTAGATTTGTTGTAATTTTCTTTGAGTCGTTGCTAAAAAAGATTACAAATAAAATATCGAAAAAGTGTACATATGTATGAAGTATTCTTTGACTGTTCAGAAAATTCATTTTTCGGTAAGGAATAGTTATATATGTATAATAGATAAATCTTAATCGTCCGAACAAATTCATATAAATTAAGGTATTAAGCATTGTAAACTCTTTATTTTAACGACTGAGAAAAACCGGGAAATGACCTGGGATTTTTTTCCCCTGTTTGAAATAGCCACCTCTGCTTCTGGCTACATTTCTTTGGATCCAAGAAGCTTTTTTTCCCCAGTGTACATACATGTAAATTCACGACGTTGAATTTATTAGGCTCGCAGCCGGTTGGGTGCACGTGTTCGGATACACGCACGCTTTTAGGAATCTCTGAAAATCTTCTCGCTGAGAAGCTGAATGGTAAAGCTTTGAGTTTAGAGTTTTAGAGTAACTCTCATCTCGAAAACTTTCGAGGACTGATGCATTTTCTTCTCTCGACGACTCCCTAATTCGCTAATGCAAAGTTTCACTAGCGTGGCTTAACTGGTAGCTTACGTAGGGGCGATAATTGATAGACGCTACAAAATCAAGTGTTGTCGAGGAGGTTTTAGGAGGGTAAAAAGAGGGCAAGGCACACGTCACTTCTGAAAGCACGTGCTCTGGTTCCTGGCGGCTGCTCATGCTCAGCCTCAGCCATAGTCTCAGACTCAGCCTGCTGCTGGTTTAATTTTAGCATCCAAGCTGTGACTTCGCCTTGTCATTAGGACAAAGAATATGGCCGAGCTGCGGTTGCATATGTCGCTTCATTAATTAACAAAGAATAACAAAATTCTCTTAACACTGTACTCCAAAAACTTCAGTTCACTCAGCTTATATATGACCAATAAAAGTACCCTCTCCAATCAACAGCTGCTGCCATAACTTTGATTCAGAAAATAAGAGCTATCTTCTCTCCAGACATTTTCTACTTTTTGCTCATGTTAGATTTTTATTTTGTGAAAGTCAATTTGAAAAGTCAGACCTGAAAAATTCTTGACTCTTATTAAAACAATGTTCTTCAATAATTATTTCTTTGGCATTTGGATCATTGCGCCTCCGCTTGTTAGTAATTCATTTATCGAAAACTCTTTGAAGTGACAGTAATGATAAATTACTTTTCTTACATCTAAAAATCCAATTTAAAGTTTCAGAAGAAAACATAAGCTGTATTCAAAATTCCGTACAAACTTCATCAAAGCTTTGGAAAATTTTGTTAAAGATGATGGAAAATTACAGATTATAAAGTTTCAGGTTATTGATTTCTGAATTAAATTTATATTAAAGCTCTTTTAGTGAATCGTTAGTCTGAGAGTTGGCGATGTATATAATATTATTGATTTATCGAGCATGAAATATTTAACGCTAGGTCAAATAATCCCATTGTAAAGGTGTCACAAAGGACACAAAGTACACTCCCGCCAGAAAGTTTGGGTACATTGATATTTTTCAAAAATTTCAAATACCAATATCTCCAAAATTATTTCACATTTTTTAGGTTTCTAAGGTTCATTTTAAAAGGGAAATTCTTCACTTTCTACTGAAATCATCTATAAATTTGTTGGTGCACTTGTATAGATTTGGCAAAGGGTTAAACGTGACAAAAAATAACCAGAATTTATTGTCAAATCACTTTAGTTTTGATTTTTAAAAATAATTTAATGAAACCGTTCTTCAAAATTTGCAGATTATTTTTTGTCACGTTTAACCCTTTTTCCAGGATTTATTATCAAATCACTTAAACTTTGATTTTTAAAAATAATTTAATGAAACCGTTCTTCAAAATTTTCAGATTATTTTTTGTCGCGTTTAACCCTTTGCCAAATTTATTAAAGTGCACCAACAAATCTGTCGATGATTTCAATACAAAGTGCAGGATTTCCCTTTTAAAGTGAGTCCTAGAAACTTAAGAAATGCGAAATAATTTCGGAGATATTAGTAATTTAAGAAATTGGCAAAAAACTTTGTTTTTTATAGATATTTTCTTACAGAGTGATCGAAAACAATTAAAATAAGTGTCATTCGACGCAGATTTAAATACGTTTTAATAAAATATTGTTAAAAATTTTAAGAAGTTGTATTTAAGATATTACATTCGTTTGAAATTTTGAAAAATATCAATGTACACAAACTTTCTGGCGGGAGTGTAAAGCAGTAAACAATAACCTGTGTTAAAAGTTTAATCACTCTTCTGATATCAAAAAAAAAGTTCTTGCTTAAACATAAGTGAAATCTTGGAACTTTCGATTCTTATTAATAAAAAATATATTTTTTTAATTAATAAATTTTGAAAAAATGGTTTTTTCCGATTTGTCGGTTTTGCAAATAGTGAAAGAAAGCAAAGAAAAACGCGAACCATGATGACGTTAACATTGTACAATAACATTTATTCTACATCCACAACCTTCGTCGTTATAAATATTTGGCATGTCTCCTAGACCGCGAATATTCTGATAATGTACGTGGAATGTATTTCACAATAAATTCTTAAGACCATTGATCTGGCATGAAATATCGGATGAAGAAAATGAAGAAATCAATTTCGATTAAATGAAAATGATACTTTGTAACTAATGAAAATTTGTATTTTTGTTTTAGGTAAGTCACCATCTCTAGATACACTATGTTTCATTTTATCCTGATTTTTGTGAGTACTGTACTGCTTTATCCATTATTAGTAAAAATAATTAAAGATTAGGAATTTGTTTGATTAAATGTCTGGGTGCAAGAAAATTTTAATCGACTTGACTTTTGTTCCCTAAATTGGTTTTGTAAAAGACAAAAAGATGAAGCGATCCATATAGTGATTTCATTTTAACTTAGTCCAATATGTGTAAAATTTTTATATAATATTCTTTGATGCGTTGATTTTTAAAATTTATTACCAATTTTTTTTTTATTACAAACCAGTTTAGAGATCAAAGCTTTAAGCCGTTCATTATTAAAAAATTGAGGAATGACATTTATTTTGCAAGTGGCTGAAGTTCTGAACGTTCAAATGAACAAAATTTTTATTTGATTTCATTTTAAGCTCAAATTTGTTCTAAAATATTGGTTTATTAATAAAGAAACTAATGTAATGAGAAAAAAGCCCAGGATTCTTTTTGTTTTGTAGTTGGAACAATATTTCAAGATAAAGTGTTACGATAAAAAATGTTCATTGGAACGTTCAAAACTTCAGGTATATTTATTTTGCATCATTTTACATCTACAGACCTCGTAGGTAATATAAGGTAGATGTCCCAATTTCTGATTATTTAAGGAGACATGCTGTATATTTCTTAATATTTAAATTTCCTATAAAGTTTAAGAATAAATATTTTGATTTCATCAAATCCTTTGGTTATTTTCATTTAAAGTGAGAATGTATAGACTTAAAAATGTTGAATAATTTGTTAATTAGAAGGATTTGTTTGCAAAGTTGCGAATATCCTAATTCCTGATCAGCTCGAAATTGTCGTGTCCCCATTCTTGATCAAGTCAGTTTACTGATTAATGCAATAAATATATAACGAAATTAATTTCACTTGCTAGAAACTTTAAAAAAGATTCATTATTGCCAAATAATATTCGAGAATCATAATATTCTTATAATTACAGTTTTTATTGAGTCTGATCAGGAATTAGGACACATACTTATATAGACTGAACCAATTCCTGATCATCAATATTGTTTTTACAAAAATGATCTAAGTAATTTTTTTTTTTAATTTTAACCTTTTAAAAGAGATACAAACATTATTTCCTTTAGTATGATGACTGTATAACCAAAAAAACCACAAATAAGTGATGTCCTCTCCTTGGTGCTACCCTTAATGAGGAATTGAACAGACAGTTGGTAAAAGAAGTTTGTCAAAGCGCTTATTTATTCAGGTTTTTAATTTTAAACAGTTTTTTAAATCAAATTTTTGTTAGTCGAAATGTGGAAATTTTTATTTCTGATCAATTAAGCCATCAAAAGTTTTAATTGGATAAAAATTACAAATTTTGTTCATTCAGAATTTTTAGACAAATTTGAGCTGTTTTTTTCACCGAAATCTGTCTGCAAATTCCTAATGAAAAGAATGTGTAATTTTTATCCGATTGAAACTTTTGATGGCTTATTTAATTGGAAATAAAATTTTCTGTATTTGGTCTAAAAAAAATTTGATAAAAAAACTGTTTAAAATGAAAAATCTGAGGAAATAGGCGCTCCGACTAACTTTTTTTGCGAGTGTCTGTCCAATTTCTCCTTAAGAAAATCTTGCCAGCATCCTTTGAATTCACCGACTCACTTTTTAAAAATTTTGTGTGATATTAACGAACCTTAATAGCTTGTGTTTTAATAAAAATCAATAAAGAATAAGTTGTTAAGTATTTGAAATATCCGCCAAAACAACGTTCTGCGAACCAAAATTGAGCTCATTGAAATTCGTAACGTTTACAAAAAACGCAAAAATTTCTTTTTTTAACGCACGAGACCTAAAATATTATTGCTGATAATGGTTCCGTTTGATATCCGAAGATACCTAAGAAAGTTTCATCCCCTAGCATAAAAGGATCACACCACAAATCAACCCCTAAAACTTAAAAAATTCCAGAAAAATATCCTAACCTCGAGACCTAAAATTTTATTACTAAAACTCATTCCGTTTCATGTCCAAAGATACCCCAAAAATTTTCAAATTTTTAAAAGAAATTCGCCAAAAATATCCTAACTGTCAGACCTAAAATTTTATTGCTGCTAGCACTAGTACTTGACGACAAGAGTGCCCCAAAAAAAGTTTCATCCCCCAAGTACTTCCGGATCACCCAAATTCAACCCCTTAGACAAAACATTCACGAAAAATACCCTAATCTCGAGACCTAAAATTTTATTGCTGATAATGGTTTCATTTCATGTCCAAAGATACACGAAAAAGTTTCATCCCTCTAGCACAGCAGGATCACCCAAAATTTATCGATAAAATTTTGGGTTTCGAAATTAGTGTATTTTTCCCAAATTTTTTAAAAAATATTAAGTTTTTGGGGTTGAAAAACGGCATGATCCTGTTGTGCTAGGAGGATGAAACTTTTTTGTGTATCTTTGGACATCAAATGGAACCATTATTAGCCATAAAATTTTAGGTCTCGAGGTTAGGATATTTTTCGTGAATTTTTGAAGTTTTAGACGTTGAGAAACGGGGTAATCCTTTTGTGCTACGGGGATGAAAATTTTTTATGTATCTTTAGACATGAAATGAAACCATTATAAAAAATAAAATTTTAAGTCTCGCGGTTAGGGTATTTTTCTTGAGTTTTTGAAGTTTTAGGGGTTGAAAAACGAGGGTTATTATTTTGTGCTAGGTGGATGAAACTTTTTTGTGTATCTTCGGACATGAAATGAAACCATTATCAACAATAAAATTTTAGGTCTGGAGGTTGCAGTATTTTTCGTGATTTTTTAAGTCTTATGGGTTGATTTGGGGGGGGGGGGGTGATACTTTTGTTCTAGGGGGATGAAATTTTTTTGGAAATCTTCGAACATCAAATGGAAGCATTATCAGCAATAATATTTTAGGTCTCGTGCGTTGTAAAAAAATTTCTTTTGCGTTTTTTTGTAAACGTATGTGCTAGAAGTTCTTAACGTTCAAATGAACGAAATTTTTATTTGATTTCTTCTCAAACTCAAATTTATTGTAAAATATTGATTTATTTACAAAGAAACTAATCTGATGAATAAAAACAAAATTTCAATATAAATTTGAGTTAAGAAAAAATATTTCGTTCATTTGAAACTACAGGTACCTGTAAAGCGTAAACGTTGCGAATTTCAGTGAGATCAAAATTGCTTTTATTGGAACCTATGTTCATATATGAAAGTGGACTCCAATTCAAAAATTTTTTCATTCTACATCATAGTACTAATATCATAGAACAATCTATGTCTATGACATCGATCAAACTTTTCTCAATTTGCGTTCAGACGATTCCAGTAAAAGAAATTTTGGTTCATAGAATGTTCTTTTGGCAGATGCTTCATTTATTAAAAAAATTACTTATGCCAATTTCAATTAAATTTTCCGAATATAAGCTGTAAAAACTCAAAGTGATCAGGAATTGGAACATCTATCTTAGGAGGATTGTGTCTAAAACGGTCACTCCGCTAAAACGATCAATCTTTAATAATTAACTAGTTAAAAGCAATAAACTCCAGTTTTTTGTAAGAAAATATTGTGAAATGAAATACACACCGATGGCAAATGATTTTAAACATTAAATATGTAAATTGACATAATAAAATGTGATTATAGATTTCACCTACTTTATGATAAAATGTTATTTCAACAAAATTGAATTATATTATTGAATGCTTTACTATATGTTAATGTTGCCATTGTTATTGGTATATTTTAGTTCGTCATCTAAATTTTCGTTTAAGCGTTTTTACAATTTATAATTGTGACTCAATTAATTAAAAATAAAATAAATATAATAAAATAGCGACTCGGATAAAGTGTTCATAATCTTGTATGTATAAAACGGTCAGTCGAAAAGGATTTTGCGTCATCTGTCTACTTCCGGTAGAAATATTATCCCAAATGCCCGTCATATTTATATATTTATTTTTATAAGAAATAATTACCTAAAGTGAAAAATTCATAGTGGTCAAGCTATTTTAAAATAATTTGAAAACGAACAATACATTAAAACTTTGAACAAATTGGATAATCTTTTAAATTCAGTGCAGTGCTGTAACATAATCTCTCAATTCGTACCGTCGATCCTGTTAAAATTTATCATTCTGTTTTACTGTAAACAAAGGGCTTTAAGGTTATGTAACCTATTTCAAGAAAATTATAATTTTTAAATTCTTTAATGCAAAAAAACTTCATGTTTTGAAACTATTGTAATGGTTTCCTATTCGCCAGGGATAAATTACGAAATATTAAACGCTCTATTTTGATTCAAAACTTTTCAATTCATAATAATCACTGGTTATTTCAACTTGGGTTTTTGAATGATTCAATTGATTTCCATCATAAATTATTTTTAAATCAAGAAGCTGTAGTTTCTAGTGCGAATAGTTGGAATTTCGTCCAACAATTATTTGCTTTTGAAGTCAATTTATTATTTCCTTATCACGATGTACTGAGGTAAATTATTTACTTTGTTCTCAGTTGTGTTCGGAAGTGAAGTTGGCTTTAATAAAAGAATTATACTTTTAATTCACTCGAACTCTACGATCTCCAATTTACTTTTACTTTTATATTTATAATGCTCGTTTTATAAATCTCTTGGATGGTTAGAACTCTATTTAATTTTCTATTGCGGGCAACACTGAAGCGAGAATGACTGTGTCTTCGATTTTGATTTATTTCAAATACAACTTACGTTCTTAGAACGTTTCTAGAGACTACGGTTTTGACTATGTTTTTGATTTCTTATTTTGACAACAATAATTTGTTTATAAATAATAATTTATTGTACTTTTAACCTCAATA
>JBAGKK010010855.1:0-12070 GCA_037177015.1 Euceroptres primus
CCTTCGAAAAAAAAGTTGTTGCGCCGTGAACATCATAACTCGTTACTGGATCATCTGAAACAAAAACAAAAAAATGCTTTTAAAAGGTGATATGTTTCCTCTGGTAATCAGGAAGAGTTTTCTTTAACAATTTGTTTTTATTTTACAATAACAAATTAACTGATTTTTTTTAGCGAAAATCGCGTGTTTGGCTTCAAAATGCTATAAAAAAAAACCCTTCCTGATTACCTGGGGAAACATATCACCTTTTAAATGCACCTTTTTCTTTTAAATATTTTTTATTGAAAACTTGTCTAAAAATACTTCAGATGCACTACTACAACATCCAAATCAAATTAATAAACCAGCGTTACTCATATCTCCAAAAAAAATTCTTGAAAATATGCTTTTTTTCGCCTCTAAAACCCTACCTCCCCCCCTTAAGGAATTCCGCGAGGATTTCCAAATTCCTCAAGGAATTACGTTAGAATTTTTTTAATTTTTTGAAGAAATCCGGACGATGTTTAAAATTCCTTAAGGAATTCCGCAAGGTTTTTCAATTTCCTTAAGGAAATCCGCGTCGATTTTAAAAGTCCTCCAGGAAATCCACAAGAATTTCCAAATTCTTCAAGGAAAATCCCTATCCGAAATTAACACGAGAATTTCCTCGAGGATATTTTCAATAGAGGTTCATCGACTTATTTTTGGCATAAAAATGTTCTATTAAAAACATCCTATAGGAAATCTTCGAAGAAATGCTAATTTCGGCAAGATTTACACGAGGAAATGCGTGAGGATTTTTAAATTTCTTGAGGATATCCACGAGGATTTCAAAATTCCCACAGTAAATCTGTGAAAGCTTCCAAATTCTACTAGAAAATCCGCACTGATTTCCAAATTCCTCAAGGAAATCCTCGTGTAAAATCCTTTTCCGAAATAAAACCAAGAATTTCCTCAAGGATATTTTCAACTGGGGTTCATCTTGTCCAAATTTTTTTGAGTATTATAATTTCACTATTTATAAAAATGTGATCAATAACCTATTAGAATTTAAGTTCAATTATTTTTTTTAAAAACTTTATTTTATTTCATTTAATGTCATCAAGGTTTCAGCCTTGCTTGGAATGTCATATACGACCGGATGCTGCACCGTTCACTGATTGCCTAAGACTAAGAGTTGCAATGGAAAGCTTGCATCGGAATGCTGAACTGTAAATTCATCCCCAGAGTCAGTCACTATCTGAATCCGCAATTCGCGTAAATTTATAACAAGCGTCATAAGATCTAATTAAATTAATTTTCAAACTGAATAAGGAATTGACACAGTAGAAAATGATAACTGTCCTTCTCACTACTCTTATAAAAGTTAAAAAATAATAAAATATTAAATACATATTTTATTGGCTCTTTTGACAATATTGACAAAATATTGACTCTATGTTGCCTCAACAATTTCAACATTGCCTGAATATTGAGTAGCAATATTGAGTCAATATTTCTCGATTCAAATTTTTCAGGAATATTAAATAAATAAAATTATGGTGCATTTATACCTCTGTCTGCCTACCCGGTGTAGGCAGGCAGTACATAAGAGTAAAAGAGTCAGAAGTATATTTTTGTCCAATTTTACATTGTCTGTCTCTGTTACTCTTATGTGCTGCCTGCCTGAACCGGGCAGGCAGACAGAGGTATTATTATTATTAATATTATTATTATTGTTATTATTATTATTATATATAATAATCTACAAGTGTTCGCAGCTAATACATTTCGTTCGCAGCATGAAGTTGGTTCGTAGAGAGCCTTTTGATTTTTTTATTATTTTATATTTTGAGACTGATTTTTACCCACATAATAATAATAATAATCTTGATGGGTTTCCGTTCGCAGTGTTAAGTTGCTCCACAAATTGATAATTTTCCGTACACAGTGTGAAGATGCTTCACTATTGATAATTGTTGTGATGTTGATGTTTTTCAATAATAACTTTAATTTATTCACCTAATTTTAAAATTAAATTGGTGCATATCTGTTCAATTTTATAATTCTAAAATTTTTTAAATGCTGATAGTTAGTAATTTGTATATTATGCATGAATAATAGTTATATAGATAATTAACTATTAATACTCTTAATTTGGTGTACAATTTTTGAAGATTTAAAATGTAATCCAAACAATTTTAAGTGTTTTCAGTTGAAAATGATTTAATTTTTAATAATTTAATTTCTTTCATTATTAAATCATAACTCAAGATTTATTAATTAATTTTTAACTTTTTAAATTCAATAATACCGTTTAATTAAGAACATTACCAATTAACTCAAATACATATTTTAAATATGTATCAAATTTTTAATACATGTCATTATACAATTTTCAATCCAGAGGAAACGTATTGAAAAATTATTGAAGAATAATTAAGGACATTTGATACATTATGACGTCATGTAATACGAATCAGGGTTCTAACGCCCTTTTATAAAAATTAAAAATGATCAAATTCATCTTATTTCCCAAAATAAAATTTGTACCGCAGTAGACATCGAAGCTCTATTATGTCTTTTATCATTTCCCAAAATTACAGATCGATATCTTCATTATTTTAGTAATAAGTCCGCTGAATGTAAACATTATATTTTGATCGCTTTTTCAAATATGGCTACCATAATACAAGCTTTATCTGGTTTTACATTCAGCGGACTTATTACTAAAATAATGAATGTATCGATTTGTGATTTTGGGAAACGATAAAAGACATAATAGAGCATCGATGTCTACTACGGTACACATTTTATTTGGTGAAATAAGATGAATTTGATCATTTTTAATTTCTATAAAAGGGCGTAAGAACCCTTATTCGCATTATATGACGTCATTATGTATCAAATACGCTTAAGACTAACGATTATTTTTGTCAAATTTTGAGCATACAATTTAAGTAAAAAATATATACAGTCTTATGTATATATTTCTACATATTAGTACATTAAATCAATCACAATTTTGATATAGTTTCCTTTTTTTCTTACATTTTCTAATTTCTTCAATTTACATTCCATTGCCTTACATTTTATGAAAAAGTCAATATTTATAGTCACCTTGATGTTTAATTCCTGTAAATATAAAATAAGTGAGGGACAATTGTTGAATAGTTATATTGCAAACTTACTAATATGAATAAATAAATAGTACAAATTCATGGTTGCTGTTAGTGATGCCGTTTGTCGAGACTCAAGGAATGAAAAAAATTAATAATAATATAAAATATTAAATTATTTATTCATATTTTATAATATTTCAAGTCCTTGAATTGAAGAACTTGAAATATTACAAAATATTAATTAATAATTAAATATTTTATATTATTATTAATTTATTTACATTCCTTGAGTCTCGACAAACGGCATCACTATTTATGAGACAAAAATTCATAATGTTAAATATAACAGATTTTAAATAAGAAATTAAAGTGCGATATAGAAAAAGATAGTTGAATTTGTAATTGTTTATTCAATATTATTTATTTGAGTTTTTTTTTAGTTTTTGAAAAAAATCGTAATTTTGATTCAGTCTGCATCAGAGAGCGTCCATTAATTAAGGTTTTTTTTTTTGGAAGAAATGATCAAAAAAATCTTACGCCCATGTTAAAGTTACGTACATTTACCATAGAAAAAGCCTTACGTGAGGGACGGAATGGGTCTAAAATTTCAAAAATGACTCTTACGTAATTAATAGACGCTTCCTCATTGATAGCATATTTTGTTTTTTAAAACATTATCTACAATTCTATTTGGATGAATTTGGTTAAAAATAGGTTTGTCAGGTAGATAGATAACTTAAATGAAAAAATATTAGTTAATTCACAATTTGTTCATTGATGAAGATTGAATTAAAATTACAATTTTTTTTTAAAGCAAAAGAAAAAATATAAAATCTCAAATAACTAATATTAGATAAACATTTATAGATTCCATTTTTTTAAAAATTGCAATTAGATTTCTTTTAAAATTTGTTATATTTAACAATGTGGTTATTTTCATCGATTTTACAAACTATTTCAAAGATTATTAAATTTTGACGTGCGGTAAGTAGTGAAAATCCTTAATTATACCAAGAAAAATAATTACACTCATCTCTCGTTACCGTGCCGGACTTGGGTCTAATCGGCACAGTAACGGGCGCTATTAAAATACAGTTTGAACCGTATTTAAAGCGACAAGCTAGCATTCTTATGTCAACACTCAGGACCGCATATATAGTCTCTGAACGTACAAAAGTATATGTCCAGAGAGTCGCGATGTAAACAACTTCTGGCGACCCTGACTGTTCGAGCGATGGCCTTCAGTGTCGGCCGTCAAGGGAACGCTCCGGGCGGAGACAGAAGCAGTCAAGCATGAACAACCGTGAAGCCGGCACAAGAACGAGCGGCACAGTAACGCGAGATGAGGGTAGTCTGATATATAGTTTGTATGGAAAATTCATTATTTCATTTTTAAAAATGAAATATTCATTTTTTCATTTTCATTCATTTCTTTTTCAATACTAAAAAAAAAAAGTAAAATTAAATAGTTGATTGGTTCGCCAGACGGATTACGATTTTTTGGGTTAAATTAACTGAAAATCCACTTGATTTTATTACTCTCTAAATGTGAAATAGCCACTGTATCAATATAGTCAAAATTGACTACTTCAGATTTAAACAGTAACTTTTAAGTTAATTTTACTCGAATTTAACTAGTAATCTCACTTTCTTTTCGGAAAACATAAAAGGGTCAACACTTTTGATAACGACTCTATTAAAGAATCAAAAACCATACAAAAAAGTTGAATTTGTTTTGGTATTTAGTTGTTTCATTTCATCGCGTCTGCTTTTGCGGCTAGCATAGAAATCAAATGCAGCGGCATCCCTTTGTCGCCGGACATCCGGTGCAGTTGCATCGACGTCAAAGGACGCCGCGGAAATACATAATACTCACGTAAATGAAAAAGTGAAAAATTTAACAAAAGAGCAGAGAAACTTGCAAATGAGTGACTTTGTGCAAACGGACAACATTTCAAAAGAGTTACATCACGTTAAAAAATGGTTTGCTGAATTTAACGAAATGTTGATAAAAATCATTTTAGTTGAAGGAATTGAAAGTCTTTCAAAAAGAGATTTTGAGATATTTGAAAAAAGTAGAATACTTAGTAATCCAAAAATTCATATTTTGTAGAAGGATGATAGATAGGAAAGTTAGTCAAGAATTCGAAATTATTACTTCAAAAAACCACAGTAAAACGCCGATCCTCAAATCTACAACACTTTTGATGTTGTTTTTAGGTGCAACTTTGAAAACATCGTTCTCATTTTGAGAATCTAGTGATAAAAAGGTTGAATTGAGATTGTTTTTTCTCATTTTGAGAATGATAGAATCTCGAATCTGTCATCCAGCTGTCAAAACAATTTTCTTCCCAGCTATTTCCACCAAACGGATGACAATTGTCAAGTTAGAGATAATATAACTGATATAATTTTTAATTTCCTTTTGCTCAACAGCGTGTTCCTGTGATTTCAAATAAATTTGCAATGTTTGGATACGTAGGTTAAGATGACACTATTTTGCCATGCCACTTTAAATTTTAAAGCTGATGCAAATAAAATTCCCTAGCAGCATAATACAGTCGGACCTCTTCACATAACCTGTAATATTTAATATTGTTTGTTTTTGTCATTGGACCCCCATCAGTCAAAAAAAAATTTATTAGATCTGTAAAAAACATAAAAAGAAGGTAGAGAAAATGTATAACATAGTAGAAAATAATAGATGATAATAATAGAAGATATAGAATAAATGTTGATAAAAATCATTTTAGTTGAAGGAATTGAAAGTCTTTCAAAAAGAGATTTTGAGATATTTGAAAATAAAAAATATATATATTATATATTATATAAGATATAAAATAATATAAAAGAATACTCCCGCTGACTTTTACCTTCGTATTTTAATTTACACCAGGTATATTGTTTTTCCTATTGACCTTCCGCTTTTTCACTGTTATCAATCTCTCTAAATCTGAATTAGTGAAAAGTCGGTCACTAATTTACTTTAGTGACAATTTCTACTAATGATTAGTCATTTCTTACTATTTTTTTAGTAATTTTAAACATTTCACTGTAGCTTTAGTCGAAAACTACTAATAATTAGCAGAAATTTTCGCTAAAGTGAATTAGTGACCGACTTTTCACTAATTCAGATTTAGAGAGATACTTATTCCCCGTAATATAGATTTAAAATTGAGGGCCTCTTTTTTATGAGACCTTTCTTCTACTTATTTTATTCTTGAGATTTTAACGAAATATTGTCAACTTTTACCATCTATTATTTTTATTATTTTATAAATTTTTCTACCTTCTTTGTATGCTTTTTACAGGTCTAATAAATGTTTTTTTTTTTTTTTACTGATGAGGGTACAAACAGTGACCGAAACGTTTCAAAAAGAATTATTATCGCATCTTTTCTTTTGACCTTCATTTCCATGACTGGTGCTTCACTACTTAATATTTAATATGTACAATATGTACATTAGGATGGTCCAAATTTTTTTTTCTTCGAATTTTGATGCTCTCACTCTACAAATTTTTTTAAATCCACAAAAACATAAATGCCTTTTTTTGGAAAAAAATTATATTTAGAAGTTCCGCAAGCCCCATGAAGTTTAACACGTATTTCCCATAAGAAAAAAAAGACGTTTTGTAAATTTTATTCAGAATCGTCAATATTAGGTAACTCGAGTTGAAATTGAACATTTTTCTTCACAATTAGTCGTAGAATACGAATTAAAAATTACCTTTTAAATATCACCCCCATAAGTCTGTTTTACAGGGTTCCAAAAAACTCCCATAAATGAAAAATTGGGTTTTGCAAATTTTTGGCACTAATTATGACTTTTTTGCGTTTTTTAAAATTACAAATTGTTTTCAATAAATAAAATATTACTTTTTTCTGATAATTAGATGTTTCCATAAATTGGTTATACAATTCATTATTGTTTATGGCAATTTTCTCTTAGCAGAGTTAGAAAGTCGCGGTTTTTTCCGAATTTTTCAACTTGTTTTCAACTTTTCAGTCAGAGTGAAGCAATAATCAATTAAAGTTAACAGAAATAATTGTCCACTTTTCACTTAGAGTAAGGTAATAATTAAAGCAATTTGGCAAACTTAATTTTATAAAAAAATGTATAAATTATTATATATTACTTATACTACTTACATATTTATTATATATTATTATATATTATTATTTCCTACAGTTGCGGTTTTTGCTAAAATTTTTAACTTTTCGTCCACTTTTCTCTTAGTGAGGTAATAATTAATGGAAGTTAATCATAATTGTTTAAAAAATTTATTATTAATTATAGCAATATTTTCTTAGAATAATGCTAGAAAGTTGAGATTTTTTCTAAAATTTTCGACCTTTTGTCCACTTTTTAATCAGAGTGAGGTAATAATTATTTCAAGTTAACAGAAATAATTGTTTAAATAATTCATTATCATTTTTAATAATCGTTTATAATATTGGATGGTAAATTTGGCTTTAGGGTCAGCTTAAATAATTCAATTAATGTTTAATTAATTGAATTATTTAAGCTGACCCTAAAGACAAATTTACCATCCAATATTATAAACGATTATTTTCATCGAGGGTCAATATAATCTCCCACTTATTATTATTTTTAATAATATTCTCTTTCAATGATGCTATAAAGTTGAAGTTTTTTCTGAAACATTGAACTTTTGGTAAACTTTTCGCTTAGAGTGAGTTAATAATTAATGAAATTTAACAAAAATAATTGTTTAAACAAATAATTATTATTTATAACTCTCTTCTCCTATAGTAATGCTAGAAAATTGCAGTTTTTCTGAAATATTCAACTTTTTGTCCACTTTTCACTTAGTGAGATAATAATTAATGCAAGTTAACAAACATAATTATTTAAATAACTGATTATTGTTTATAAATATCTTCTCTTAGAGTAATTCTAGAAAGTTGCGCTTTTTCTGAAATCTTCAGTTTTGCTTTGACTTTTTAGTTATGAGCAAATAATAAATGAACATTAACAAGAATCATTTTTTAAATAGTAATAGTGCTTTATTTTTTTATAAAGTGAAGTTTTTTATTCTTACACTAATGTTTTACAAATATTGATTTAAACAAAAATGCTATCTTACAGAAGAAAATTAGAGATAAAAACAAAGAATAGAATAATTAGGAGTTGGTGGGAGGAGTGGGTTTATAAATGACTTGCCAAACATTTGGTTTTGAATTACAACACGAAGTTGATTGCAAAGCTTAAAAGAAAAATTTGGAATTGTACACATTTTACTATAAGCCCCCCTCCCCCCTCCTTCCCTGGAGAAAATATGAGATTAAAAAGGCCTGAATCAAATAATTAATAAATATTGATTATCAATATATTAATTACTATTAATCAATAATTAATTGATTATGACATTGTTATAATCTATTAATTATTTAGTTGTAATAATTAACTTGCATTAATTATTACCTCACGAAGTAAAAAGTGGACAAAAAGTTGAATATTTCACTCTAATTGATAAGTGGACAAAAACTGAAAAATTTGAGAAAAAACGGCAACTTTCTAGCGTTATTCTAAGAGAATATTGTTATAAATAATAATAAATTGTTTAAAAAATTATTTCTGTTAACATTAATTGATTATTAACTCGCTCTAACTGAAAAGTTGAAAAATTTGGAAAAAACCGCGACTTTCTAACTCTATTCTAAGAGAATATTGCTATTTGTTTAATTAATTGTTAATAAATTAATAATAAATTGTTTAAACAATTTATTAGAACATATAATTGTTATAAAAAAGTATTACTGTATGTATTAGAAATAATTTGTACTAAAAAAACCTCAAAAAAAACATAATTAGCGCCAAAAACTCGCAAAACCCAATTTTTCACTTATGAGGTTTGTTTGAGTCCCTATAAAACAGAATTATGGGGATTCAACCAAATCTTTGATTGAATATACCAAGTTATTTATTTTTGGTTAAATCAATAAAAACTTTTCTATAAAATTAACAGAATCATCTGTTAAAATAGGGACAGCAGATTTTTACTGTTTTATTTACAAAAATTTCTGTTAAACTTACAGATGGTCAGTAAATTTAACAGATATTTCTATACGTTAACATTTTTTTTTTTTAATTAGAATTCCATTAACTTAACACTTATTTCTATTAATCCTACAGAAATATCTGTTAAATTTACTGATAATCTGTAAGTTTAACAGATATTTCTGTAAATATAACAGGAAAAATCTGCTGTCCCTATTTTAGCAGATGATTCTGTTAAGTTTACAGATTTTTTCTCCGTGTGTCCTGATGGACATATATTCTTCAAAGTCAAAATTCATTTAAGAAAATTAAGTTCACATTTACATAATTACAAAATTACTGTTTTGTAGTAGTTGTAAGTCTTTTAATTTTTATTTTTTTATTATAAGTTTCAGTGACATGAAATAATGAAACTTGTTCTCTTTTCCACAGAAAATGCTTCGCCCTTGAGGTTCCAAGGGTAACCTCCACAACATTTACGAGAGAGCTTCGGTCACGCGTCCTGTTTTAAAAATTGGAATAAAAAGTAAGAAGAGGTTGTGAGAAAAGCTTTTATAGCTGCTGCCAGAGGCTTACGAGCGATCGAAGGCTTATTAAGGCCAAGTGTCACCTTTGCAAGCTACGTCATTTTACCCTTCGTTCTACAGACCAAGTACTCACCTTCCTCTTGGCGAACCTTCTCAGAATTTATTAGCTTTATCGAACATTGAATAGAAAGAAGAGCTCGTGCCTTCGATGGCGTGCGAGCTAGCAATACGACGTTTTTACTTTTTCCAGTAATGCCGATTTGCTTCGTTTTTACAGCTTTAATCACAGTAAAAGTTTCCTCTTATTATTATAATAATTATTATGGTTGTTATTTTGTCATTTTTTCCTTACACTCGCTTCGCGCCCCTTATTTTCAATATCATTATTTTTAGAACTTGTAGAAGTGAACGTGCCCATTCATACGAATGAGATTCGAGTCACGTGACCAATGCTGAAGTCAATTTTCAGTAATGTTATTCTATTGAAATAGGTACCTACTGTTGTTCTATTGACAATAAAATTTCCAAATTTCTTTAAAACGTTTTCACATTATCTTTTATGGAAAACATTTTTAATGAAAATATTAATTGTAAGAGGTCTATAAATCACCCTGAAATCATCAGAAATTGGGATCTGATGTAATTAAAAATTGCCTCGAAAATATTAATACAATTTCTAGACATATATTCTCATTAAAAAGTTGCGAAAACCCAAAAAAAGGTAAAGAGAAACAAATATTTTAAATAAATGAACAGAAAACGGAAACAGAACATTTTTCATCAATATCGAGCGTTACTTAAACTCGTTACTTAAAAAAAAAGTTTGTTGGATTCAACAAAAAACAATTTTTTTGTAACAAACAAATTTTTATTTTGAATCACAATTTGCGAGTGACCTTTTTGTTGTAAAATTTATTATTACACAAAATGGTTTATGAGAATTGTAATTTCCTGTTGTCTTTATACAAAAAAAAAGATTTCATAAATTTTAATAAAAGTTTTCTCTGATTACAGTGCAGAGTACAAAGTACATGCTTAAATGATTAAATTTCCCTTTTGTTCAATTCCTTGAATTCTACCATGAAATTTTAAGACTCGTTTGATAGGCAGTAATCGTAAATCTTGAGTTCATGTCCACTATCTACACATGCAATCGAAACTTTAAACATACTCAAGTGACATTCTGATTTTTCATGAAATTTATCATGCACTTACTTCATCTGATCAGCGAGTCAACAACTGATATAGAACCAGTTAATAGATAAAAATATGATTCTGACAGGCAAGGGTTTTTCCTGTACATCTGGAATTCCACAGACAATCTTTAAGTAAGAATATACTGAAGAATAAGTAAGAATATACTGAATATACTGAAGAATATACTGTCAATTACTTTACTTGAAGTTTTATTTAATTACCGTAACTGAATCAACTTTCAACCAAAAATAAATGAATTTTCAATCACAGTAAATGAAATTTCAACCACAGTAAATGAAAAGTGGTTGAATTTTCAAGAACACAGTAAATCGTGGGATATTATTTTAATCTGCAGTAATATTATTATTTATTATTCTGAAGTGAATCATTAATTCTATTGTCACAGTCTTTTGTTTTTCGATTTCTCATTTTGCTGCAGATTAAAAAGATACCTTAGGATTTTTTGTATTTCTAATGATGTTCGCAATAAAATTATTGAGCGTAATTCAAATGAATAACAGTAAAACAACCAAATTTTGATTGAATCGCGCTAAAAAAATACGTTTAAAAACATTCCTGTTCATAAAGTTCCAAAAATTTCTCAGATTTCAATCTTTGATACTGACAGCAGTATTTAATAAATGAGATTTTTTAGTTTAAAGAAATATTTGTTTGATTCAAGACATTTTTTTCAGTGTATGTGAAAACCTGACAGGATTTATGAAAAGTACAAATCAAATTTTACTTTTTAAGCTGCATTAAAGTTTCTTCTTATAAAAAGAAACTTAAATCTGACTTAAAAATGTCAATGTTCTTAACATTTTTCCTATGTAGATCTAGGCACATAAAAGTACTCAACCCTATGAAATTTTACTCAACGTATGTGTAGTAGTGTTTGCTTAGGACCAAAGTCTCGAGATTAGGTCTGGACTAAAAACTGATTCTACTTTTACTTTATTCTGTTCAGTATGCCTAGGTGTCTCAAATGATTTAAAAATATTGAGAAACCGAAAAATTTACATATAAATATAAAAAGATTGATTAAAATGAACAGTCATTTTGTTTGAAAATCATCTACACTGTCAAAAATATTCTTAAATTTAAGACTCACATTTCTAACAAAACTTAAATCATTTTAACAATTAAACTAAAGATTTTAAAAGTATCTCAGGGATCTGTTCTGGGGCCACTTTTGTATATTATTTACGTGGAAAGCCTGTCTCTGGTTGGACTAACAATGAAA
>JBAGKK010010866.1:0-12070 GCA_037177015.1 Euceroptres primus
TTTCGCCGGGAGCGCCGTCTACAATTAGTTCCTCGAACTATACCCCGTGCCGCATCTAGGCTTATAATATCTTTGCCACTACCACCCGCCGTGCAACAAGAGTGCACTTGACAAACTACCTGCCTCGAGGCGTCGCACTGCTGCCAATCACAGATACAAATTTTCTTGTGAAGTATTTTTTAAATATGTCAATATAAAAAGATTTTATTGATTCAAAGTGACCACAGATTGATAAAAAAGCTAATTAGTGATAATTAGTGACAGAAATATTGTGTACACTCCGTTAAAAGGTTAATTAGGAGGAGATAAAAATTTGAAGGTAGTGGCAGCTCTGAAACAAGGTCACGTGGTCAGTGCGGAACATTTGAATTGAGCGGAAACTGGAACTTGATAGTTTTGTTTCTTTGCAATAAGTCTATTAATAAGTTTCGGGTTCGCGGTTTTTTTTATAAAATTTCAGTAAATTTTAAAATTTTTAATGAGAGCTTTAAATTAACTAAATAAACAAAAACGAAAAAAGGGGAGATTTATATTTTTATTTTAGTGTATTTTATGCTTTTTGGATGGTGCAGTGTATGACGGGTTGCACCTTTCAGGAGACCCTGTATAATATTTTGTTCTGCTTATTAAATCAATAAATTAATTTTAATTATTTATTAAAAATAAATGAATTATTTTTTAATAAATAAATTTATTTAATAATCTAATCTGAAAAATTATTTTTTAAATAAATGAATTTATTTATCAATCTAATTTAAAAAATTATTTTTTAAATAAATGAATTTATTTATTAATCTAATTGAGACTTATTAAATAAATTAAATTAGTGAATTAAACATTTAATTGTAAACTAATGAATTGAATGAAATTTAAATAAACGAAGAAAACTTTACAAAATTTGTTTATTTGCTTGTTCTTCGGGTCTAGGTTCACATTACTCAAAATGTCAAATTACAGCGTCAGTGAATCAGCTAAAATTGATTGAATCTTCGAATAAAATTTTTCTAAAAATATACCTCTCCAGAAATAAAAAACCTTTGAAACATTAAATTACCATCTTTTTTCAGTACAAAATATAATTTCTAGACACAATTAAAATTACTTGTTTTTTGTGAGAAATATTTTTAATGCTGGAGGTTATTTTTGGAAAATGAAAATTTAAAGACGTCGAAAGTTGTGAAGTGAAAGAAAAATTAAATGAAAATTTGAACTTTTTGGCACGTTGGGGGTCTTCTGTTTTCCTTTTTTGTGGTGCTTTCAAGTATGCAACAATATTTCGAAAGACGGTACGTTTGAAGTTGTTTAATATCTTTCTCAAATAATAATAATATATAATAGAAAAAATAGTAATTCTTTTTTAAAAAGGTAATAAAATTATTGATAATTTTATGTTTATTTGAATAATAATTTTACATTTGAAGTATAATGAAATTTTTTATTTACAGAAGAGTACCAATGCACTTCATCGATCAAAAATGATAATATCTCCTCGCCAAGTGAGTTCTCCCACCTTTTGGATAGAGGTGATAGCGAAGACATTAAAAACATTGCGAAAACGAAAGCAAAATCTAAATTCCTGGGGAAAAGTTCATTTGCGTCCAAACGAGTCAATCACTCGAAACGAAAAAGGAGCACAAAAAAATCCAGACCACGTCAAAGTCAAAAAAAGCGCAAATCAACAAATTATACAAATTATAAAAGAGGTATTAAATATATTTATTTTTAGAAATTTTCTTATTAAACAAAAATTTAAATAAAACAAATTAGAGTCCTTATTTAAAATTAAACATATACTTAAAGTATTATTCAAATAATTAATTAAATCTTTTTTGACTAATGAATTAAATGAGTTGAATTTAAAAATTTTCAAATTATTTTAAAAATAAAAATTGACTTGAGAATGTTGAATTTAGGCAAAATCTTAATACTAATATTTTTTTCTTGAACTTGGAAAGATATTCAAAAATCGAAAATTATTCCTGCAAACAGAAACTTATATTTTTTGTAAGTATTTGCATATAAAAATATAATGTAATGTTTCTGTGCAAAGTATTTTCTTGATTAATTAATATTAATAATATTTCATTATTATATTAAGATAAAAATGTAGTAAGGAGAAATTGCGATAATAACAGTAAAATTTATTTAAAATATTGATTAATTATTAATTAAATCAACTATTTAGGTACGGCTCTGTTAAAATCTGTGGAAGGCACGTTTCACGTGCACAAAGTTTATGGAGATGGCAACTGCATGTTTCGAGCTATGAGCTTCATATTATGGGAAACTGAAAATGAACATAGACAACTTCGTACTGTGGTTTGTTGACTTTTTTTCTTGCTATCTGAAAAAAATCAGCTTTAAATTCTAAGGAAATTTTCTTTTTCAAAATTTTCTTATAGTTTTATTTTTATTTTGATTTTTCATTTTTTAAATTTAAGATAAAAGTTTATTTTTAAATAAAATAACTTTTTCTGTGATTAATTCAGAGATTTTTTAGTTGCCAAGTAATCTTATCACTTTTTTTATCTTGACATTGTGACCATGTGTCATATTTTAGAAACAGGTATCGACATTTTGATAAAAACGAATTGAATCTGGAATCAAGAGTAGATAATCAGATTTACATTTTACTTATCAATTTATTGACATTCTTCTTTTTAAATCAAGACGGGAAGACGGAAAGTAAGACAGGAAAAAAATTTTAACTAGATTTATATTTTACTTATCAATTTATTGACATTTTCCTTTTTAAATCAAGACGGGTAGACGGGAAGTAAGACAGGGAAAAAAGTTTAACTAGATTTACATTTTACTTATTAATTTATTGACATTCTCCTTTTTAAATCAAGACGGCAAGGCGGGAAGTAAGACGGGAAATTTTTTTTTAATTTAGAGCTGAATATAAAATTTAAAAAAATGAAATTGATTATTAAGAAATTAAATAAGAAATTAATAAAAAAGTAATTGGGATACAGCAGATTCAAAATTCTGATACCAGGTCCCTTTAAGGTAATTACCATCTTTACACCTGTGCAACATACAAACTTTAAAATTAAATAATTTTTTAAAAAATTGAAAAAGAGTCAAATCAATATTCATTTAGATTGGATAAATAAATATATAAATATGAATATTATATATTATTCAATATGAATATTGTATATTATTCAATTTATTAATTCTTGAAATTATTTTTTATACTGATTATTCAATTTATTTCAAAATTAGTAATTTTTTATTTAATTAACTAATAAATATACAATTTAAATTAAAAACTATTTTTTTAAAGGTGGTAGAACACATCAAAGACAACTGGAGAGAATATGGTCCATTTGTTATAGCGGAATGGAATATTTCAAATCGACAAGAATATTTTAACTATATGATTTCTGATGGAACTTTTGCAAGTGAACTTGAGTGCACAGTACTAGCAAAATTGTATTGTATGAATTTATCGATTTATCGAGAAATCACTGATGGAGGAATTTTAAAACAAATTTTTCATAATCGGATCAATCGCTACTATCCAACAGCAAGACTTCTTTTCAGTGGACATTCTGAAGTCGGTCATTATGATGTCCTACTCCCATTATTTAATTAATTATTTTCATTTTTCATAATTAAAAACAATTTTAGTCCTATACTGTCTCGTCTATGCCTAATAATGCTTTTTTGAAATGTATTTTTTACACTTTTGTTTGAATGGTGAAGGTGCAAAATAATAAAAATGAGTAAGTTTTTGTCTTTCTTTTAATAAAAAAAAATTGTCTTCATTTATTATCTTCTTTTCATTTATTATCATTTATTATCATTTATTATCAATTTTATTATGCAGTGGATTCACATTTCGAATTTATAAATTGGAAAAAATTTTTAGTTTTGGTATTTTAGTCTTGAAAATGAAATTTAGAAAGGAATTTAAGAACTGGGAATTTTATGATTAATTTCAAAGGGTGAATTACTTATAAAAAGTATTTTATTAACTTAGAACTAGGAAGACATAAAACTAAGAAGACATAAGAATATAGTAATACTGTTGAAAATTACCGATTGCACAATCCATAGAGTAAGACAAAAATATTATCAAGAAATATTTTAAGGTAACCTATTTTCAGCAAGCTATAGTAAGTTTAAATGAAACTATAATATTAAGGAATTATTAATAATGAAAGATAGTGTGTTTCAAAAATATCAATCGGTTTTGAAAAATCGATGAAAAATCGCCTTTTTTTAAAAAAAGGTAATTTGATTGAAAAATATTGAAAATCGATGAAAAATCACCTTTTTTAAAAAAAGGTAATTGGATTGAAAAATCGCCTTTTTTTAAAAAAAAGGTAATTTTTAAAGTCCAAATCATTAAAAAAAGTTCCAAATACTTAAATTTACGTTAAAAAGACTTTCAAGTATTCAGCCACTGGGTGACAAAAGTGATTCCCCTGCACATCGCGCAACTGAAATAAAAAAATATTATTTAAAATTATTAATTAAATTATTATTTAAAATTATTAATTAAATTATTATTTAAAATTTTTATTAGAATTATTATTTAAAATTATTATTTACTACTTCTCAATAGGTATTTTTAATAAAAACCATTTTTATTACCTAATTTTGTAGAGTGCATCAGAACACCAATTTACTGTCAAAGAGGATTGATCTCTTCTTACGGCTTGAACGACATCTGCAGCAATTTGCTGGTCATTTTGTTTCCTAAACCTATGAGTGCAAAAAAACTTTTCAAAAAATAAAAGAAAATTGTACCATAAAATAGGAAACGTAAAATTAAATTATACTGTTTTTGTATGTAATATATTAAATTAATTATGGTAAATTTTTTAAATCAGTACCTTGGTTGACTCTTAGGAGCTACAGTGATGAAAGTAAGTTGATTATTTCCTGTGCAAAATTGTCCTAAACTTTCCATCAAGCCTGAAAAGTTAAGAAACAATTATAAATTAAATGAAATTATCTAACTTTGTTTAAAATAAAATTACCAGCAACTGCTGCCTTTGAACCCATGTAGGCATCTTCAGTTGACAAAGTTGGCATTACTCCTATAATGTGTGCTCTTCCTTTATGCAGCATCCATGGCAAAAATGCCATTATGGTCTAAAAAAATTAATTTTTAGTCATTTTAAAATGTGAAAATTTTATGTTTTTATAAAACTTCTACAAGAAAATTAAAATTTGAAAAATTAGAAAGCTAATCTAAAAAAATTAATTTCTAATTTAATAAAATTAATTTTTAATTAAATAAAATTAATTTTTAATTTAATAAAATTAATTTCTAATTTAATAAAATTAATTTTTAATTTAATAAAATTAATTTCTAATTTAATAAAATCAAGGATTCTAATTTTAAAAGTCAGAATCCTTTTTCTTAATCTTTATTCTTAAAGAAACATGTTTCCTGAAACATTTCAGGAAATTTAATCCAAACAAAGGATCTCATGAATTTCAAGGGCATTAAACTGAAACGTGACTAGCAGAAGGAATGAAGAACAATAGATATTTCATATTACAATATTATATTATTATTAAAAATATAATGTAATAATTGAACAGAAAGTTAAAAATGGTATGAAGACGTACCCAGTAATGACTCATTAAAGTCCTACTGACAGTATCAAAGATATCCTGACTGGAATCTCCTGTGCAAGTGACCAAGACATTCACCCAGCCAACCTCGTTCTTGATTTTTTTAGCAACATTTTGAATTTCATTTCTGTTCTCCAGATCACATTCGTATGCAAAAGTCGTTGGGTTTTGTCTTCCCTCGTGATATTCTTCCTTGCGATACTCTGGACCAACTTTTTCCACTGCGGGATATTTTAATCTTAGATCAGATGCAATTTCTTTTGCTGATTTTAGATCTTGATCGATGCAGACCACCTGGCAACCACTTTTTGCAAATTCGTGGGCCAAATTTCTCCCCAAAGGAGAAGTAACTCCTGTTATCTGAAACAAATTTCATTTGTTTTATTAATTAATTTTTTAATTAATTAATTAATTTTTTAGAAAATATACATAAAAGATTTCAAGAAATTGCAAGAAATTAAAAGAGTAGAAATTAATAAAAAGTCAAAAGAATTAAAACAAAAGTTGTATGGTTAAAATTTATTGCTTTGAATAGAATTTATAAAAATTTAAAAAATGTGCTTTATGGTATAAATTGATAACTTTTAAATAAATGTTTAAGTACCAGAACAATTTCACCAGTTAAATCTTTTGGTGGTTTTGGTAATAATGCTTTGATGACTCCAAGAATTGCCAAAATCCCAGATATTGTAAGGCCAATAATAAACTCAGCACTGAGGTACCACCAAGTAGCAGATGATGGACATCCAATTCGAGAATTCGAGATCAAAGCTTCTTCTCTCAAGGGAAGCATCATCCACTGGAAAAAAATTTTACATAATTTTCAAAAACTATCTTAAAAACATTAGGGTGGCTCAAAATAACTTTTTTTTGTAGAAGAAGGCGATCCTCCCCCGTTTTGTGTAGTTATCGAAAAAAATTACGTATTTCTTATTTATTTATTTTTTTCAATATTAACCCGTGCCCTTGAACCTTTGAAATTAACATGGAATTTTACATACAGTATCGGTCACAAACTACTTGTTTTTTGTGAGATGCATAAGTTCATCTAACTTTTATAATCTGCGAGACAAAATTTCTTTCTTAAAATAATAAGAAAGCTATTGAAATTATGCGTTAAATAAGCCCAAGGTGAAGAGATTTTGCCAATTCTGAAAAAAAATATTGTAAGAATAGTGCACTTTTCGATTTTTCCTAAAAATTGCAATAAATTACTAAATAAATTACATTTTTTAATGTTCTTAGGCTCATTTTAAAGTTAAGTCTCCATAAAACTTCATTAACGTACAGAGAGAATTTTCCAATTTTTTCCCCCGATTTTGCCAAAGACTGAAGTTGGCACAGAAAAGTTGAAAAATTTCAGTAACATATAATTATTTATAGAAAAATATTTAAAATCAGTCTATATTACATTTTAATAAATTTTGTTTGGAATATTAATAAATTTTGTAAATTTTGTTTTGAAATATTAATTTTTATATTTAAAAAAATTAATTTTTCAGCCTTATTTGAAATTTTACCACTTTTTTGTTCCAAGTTCAGTTTTTGACAGAAACGAGAGAAAAAATTAAAGAGTTCTCTTCATATATTAATGAAATTATATAGATATTTATCTTTAAAATGAGCTTAAAGACATTGAAAAATGTTAATAATTTCGTAAGTTATTGGAAATTTTAGGAAAAGTCAAGAAATACACTATTTTTACATTATTTTCTTACAGAATGAACAAAATCTCTTCACCTTGAGCTTATTTTACGTAGAATTTTGATAGCTTTCGTATTACTTTCTACAAAAAATTTCATTTCGTAGATTATAAAAATTAGGAGAATCTAATACAAAAAGCAGGTGTTCTCATATTCCTCACCAGTACTGTAAGGAAAGCTCATTTTTCGAAAAAATGGCAAAGATAACTACTTGTTATTATCTTTTTGCAAATTAAAGTTTAGTTACTTTTTAAGAAATGCTCAAGGAATAATTTCCATCGAAAAACCTTTAATTTTGACCCCCCCAACCCCTTTATATTGTGCCCGGAAAATGTTTCATAAAAAATGAAAACTAGCAGTTTCATGTAAAATTTATGTTAAAAATGTGAATTCTGGAATTTTTTCATCATGAATTATTTTTATTCGATAAGTAACAAAATTTTAAGTATTTTCGAACTAATTTTAAATTGTTTAAACAATTTTTGCTTGTTAAAAAAATTGTATTTTCCCTATAAATCATGATAAGTATTTTTTGGGATTAATGGCACAGCAAGTGAATGTTGAGAATAATATTTTTTGTTTAAGATATTTTTTAACTGTTTAAACAATTTCCGTTTTTTCAAATTTTTCCGCAAAATATCAAAATTTATTATTTGCTGGAATAAATGACACATTGTGTCAATAAATGTGACATTTATTACAGAAAACAATAACTTTTCGTGATTTTTTGCAAAAAAAGAATTTAAACAAAACGAAATTGTTTAAACATTTGAAAAATGCCTTCAGAAATATTATTATCAACATTCATTTACATTAATCCCAGAAAATAATAACTTATCATGATTTACAGGGAAAATACAATTGTTGAAGCAAGCAACAATTCTTTAAACAATTTAAAATTAGTTAGAAAATACTTTAAGTTTTGTCGCTTATCGATTAAAAATAATTCTTGTTGAAAAAATTCCCAAATTCGCATTTTTAGCATGAATTTTACATAAAATTGCTATATTCCATTTTTTGGGGCATTTTCCGGGCACAATATAAAGGGGTTAGGGGAGGGGGTCAAAATTAAAGATATTTGTCTGCCCTTTTTCGAAAAATGAGCTTTCCTCATGTAAAATCCCATGTTAATTTCAAAGGCCCGGAGGTACGGGTTAATATTGGAAAAAATAAAAAATACTCAATATCTTTTTTCAAAAATTACTCAAAATGGGAGGGATTGCGTTCACCTATCATAAGAAAATTTTGCTATGCATTTTTGAACCACCCTAATATTCACATCTCAAAATGCTATTTCATTATCAGTCATACTGCAAAAATCCAAGTCGATTTTGAACCACAGTTTCTAATAATTGCTTTTCCATGTCAATTCTTTGATTGGTCAAAATTTACAATATTACAATTTACAATATCGAGTTTTTTGACTAATTTTTCAAAGGATCTTCTAATCAATATTTAAAATTTATATTTTTAGTACTCCAAATTTTTTAATTGTTTTAAAAACCACTTCAAAATCTTTGATAAGACTAAAAGGCTTAGAAATAATTAATTGGAACTCTTTGGCTTATAATTTATCATAAAAACTTTTCATTTAAGGTCGTTAGAATTTCAGCAATTTTAATGTACAATGTTCAATTCATTTAAATATTTCAAAATTGATCAGACAATTACTTAAAATAAACACCTAACATTTTTGTGAATAAGTTTTGCTTTCTCAATAATTTTTATTATTTTTTAATTTTTATCCTGTCCAATTGAAATATTACACCAATTTTCGTGAATAAAGTTTCATCAAATCGCTCGTAAAAGTTGTAAACTATACTATAATTCATAGGATACAAATTTTATAAAATAACTCATGTTTAGATGAAACATTTTTGTAGAGCACAACACAACTACTGGTAGTAAATTCCGAATCTAATGAAATTTAGTACCTAGCCAGGTGAAATTAAATAGTAGCTTGTAAGTAAGTCTTGATCGATGATATATGTCGGAAAATATACCTGAGTGTTGAGTGTCAGCATTTATGCCGTTTATATTCTTATGCCATTCCTGAAATGCAATTAGTAGGCTTTTACCATATATTGTTGTATCTAACTAATTACAACTTTTATATATGATAAAAAATCATTGTTTTACATTATTCCAATCTTAGATTGCATTTTTTCCTTTTTTTATTACAGGAAAAGCAATCAACACCTTGAAATTACAAATAAATTTAAGTTATTTTCATACGAAATGAGGAATTTGAACGTAAATCGATTATTAACGGCAATAAAATATATAATTACAAAAAGTACGTTACACCTTTCTATTATTATGTCGGAAACCTCTTTTCCAGCAGAAAGAAAAATTTGAGTGATTTAATTTACACAAAATATCAAATAATATATCCAACTTCAGTATATAAATATAATTAATTAAAAGTTAATGTACTCTTCAGAATTATTTTCCTGGTTTATATCACAATGATATAATTGGAATTAAAAAAATAGATTAATATCGAGTGCTGCATTTTTAATATTTTTTTTACTATTTTAAACAATAAAGAACTGAAAATATAAATAATTTCTGCAACACATTAGAAAATATTGCAGCATAAGAAGTGTTAATTTGAGATCACTTCCTATATTCACCAGAAATGTTCTCAGGGTGAGCGTTCATTAACCTCCAGATGGAAAATATTGATGAATCAAGCAAGACTATTTTGCAATGTGTAAGGCTCAAATTTAAGAAAAAAATTCTTAAATTACTGTTACTAGCACTTTTTTAATCACTTTTTAACCCCCATAAATTTTGCATCATTACAGATGACCTACTTTTCTTCTATTTTAACACCTCTCAATGACCTTTGAAAGAGCCTTTAAAAAATTATCCTAATAAAGGCAGCAGATGAATCAATCTTACTTTTTTATGATCCACAATTATATATCCTTATATATTTTTATCTAAGTATAAACATTTTGCAGCAAATATAATTCTATAAGCATAAATCATTCTATAATATCATGAACTTAATAGTTTATAATTTATGTCAAAGAATATATTATTTTACAATATATGATTTGAACAATAAACAAAAATATAAATATAATTATTACATACAAAAGAAAGATACCATGCGAATCAGGTGTGGTTTAAAACTCTAATTTTCTTCCCTCATTCGAAGGTTGTTTCTAAATTAGCAACAAAAATTTTCACAACTCCACTCATCACTTCCATATCAGGAAAAACAATCGCAAGCTGAAATTGTAAAATTGACTTGTGAAATTTTATTTCCATATTTTAGGATACAGTCTTTATGAATTATAGTTACGTGATGTTAATTACTAACGAGCTTCCGTTGACGTAAAAGTGCTGAAATTTTAATATTCTTGACGGCCCATTGAATCTAATGGGTACTTGTGTAATTATAATTTTCACGTGATCTAAAATAGAGCTGCTATCAAAGAAAGGTCGACATATGTTCCAGTCTACGTTATATAACAATAAATAATGCTTCTTACGTTTATGTTCTAATTATATTTCACAATAATCATTTCTTTCAAGTATAACAACACTAAAAAGAGGAAAAACTATTCATATATGATGAAATTTTCAGAATTTTTGAGAAAACTTAACTTCATTTGCCACAAATGTAATTTTTAAACAATTATTATTCATCTCTTTGTGTTGAAATTAAAAGTTATCCTAGTTAATTTTCAATTATATTATTGATTTTAAAATTATTTTAGAAAAAATATATTTGACGTATTTATTTACAAGTGGAATGTTCTATTGTTAAAAAACTCTCTGATTTATTTTCTATATATCGATACAATTTAAATTTACATATAAAAATAACATAATAATACAAATTGAAGTGTAATGAGCCAAAAATTGGATTTTAGGAAGTTGGCATTTTGTGCTGACCTCTTTGCTCATTACACAATTTGGTTTGTATAAGAAGTGGAATTTCTTTTATCAGTGAACAAAAATAAATGTTATTGCGTTTTAAGATAATTTACAGTAAATAAAAAAATGATCTGATTCTATTAATTTTAAAATAAAAAGGACATAAGGTGCAATTTCATCTCAATACAACTTGCACCTTTCATTCAATTTTATTTTTCAGGTGACTGCATTGTTCCGATAAATAATAGACCTAATACACTTCTCGGTTCGGATTTTTAACTTCCCTACATCTGAGACCACTAAATTGCACAATAATCTCGAATCTTGCAATCTCAGTGACTCATAATTTTCATATTGCGTGATAATGAGTCGCGGACCAAATCAAATTGTTAAATGACGTATCAAAAATAACAAAGTAAAATTCTTGAAAAAATAAGATCGTGAAAACTGGTTTCAAACTTTCATATATCGGGCTATATATTTGAATAAATTTTGTGCTCTATGAATAAAATTTAATTTAGTGATAGATTTATGGATCTTGTATTAAATTAACTTGCTTAATTATCTTGTTTTAGAATTTTTTTCGTGTTTAGTTCACACTTGGGTGATGTATAGATTTCTGTTTAATTGACCAGAATGATTTAGTAAGACATGTTAGATAATTTAATTACTCGTTGATTATTTATATTCGTTTATAGTTACTTGTTTAATGAATATTATTCAATCAATTTTGACAAATAAGTGGTTTTAATACACATATTAAAATATAGGTATATGTTAATTAAAGTTGAACAAAAAAGGTCTCACATAATATATACACAACTCGGTAAAGACCATTCGAAGTTGGCCCCTAAATTAGCTTATTTTAACTA
>JBAGKK010010877.1:0-12070 GCA_037177015.1 Euceroptres primus
ATCGCCTGTTTGTACGTACTATTTTTTAATATGATATACGATAACCTATCGTTAACAAACTGGACATCAGTAACCACTTGTAAAATTTTAAGTTTTAATTAAAGAACAATATTTTAATTCGATCATTATTTTCAACTTTTATTTTACTTTTAAAATTTTGAAGACAATGGGCTTGAGACAATTGGAGGTTGAAGAATAAACATGACAGTGGTTTATTCGGCCGTTTCCCCAGTGATTTAGCAGGTGTTCAAGTTGGTAATCGGGACGCAATGTATTACTTCGTATAGTTGAGGCATTTCTATAGAAACAGCTTTTGAGTTGAGTAAAAGACCTCATACCTCTTCGGGATACACAAACCGCTTTAATGCACCCTCTATATAGCTCACTATTATATGGCAAGCATGCACCTATACCGGGTGTCAGGAAAATGTGAAAATTAATTCCCGGACTAATGGGTTCCGTCCTAGAGAGATTTTCATCTAAATCTTGAAAACATTTTATCAAAATTCCGATTTAAACTTTATGTTCTAAAAGAAAATTATTCAAAACTGATTGTATTTCTTTTTAAATTCAAAGTTTTGTCATTAAAGTTTATTTTTTAAGACTTTATTGTGAAGCCCCGCGACTTTATTATTTATGTTACAATAAAATTTATGCTGCATCGGCCGGGAAACTTAAAAATAATAAATTCTTTAACTTTGAATGCGACGTAGATAATAATAGATAATAACATAGATAATGATAGATAATAACATAGATAATAATTAATTAAATAATAAATTCGCGGGACGTCGCATTATCTTTCTTTAATATTTCATTACTTCAATTGTCTTTCTCTTTAAAAGCTTATGTCGGGAAAAACTGTAAAGTTCCTCCTTCTTTAATGAAAGCAGCATTAATAATTTTAATTTTGCGATCATTTTAATTAAAAAATTTAGAAAAATTGGCTCTTGAGTTAATATATATCATAATATATCATAATATATTAAATAAACTGTTTTCTAATTCAGGATCCATTTATTTTGCTCTTGTATGACTAATAAAAGGATGAGCAACAGTAATCCATCACCGTTACATGCTAAATTTAATTCACCTTTTCCTTACTCAAAGTAGTCTGCAAAGAGGTACTGAAAAAGGAGTGTTTCATCACCCCAATGAACTTTCAAGATCATGTACATTCAGGACGGAAAATTTCCATGAAGTGTGAGATGAAGTAATCGATAGGTACAGTAAAGTTGAAAATTATCTTCCATGCTTTGATTAAGTTTTATATTTTTCTGTGAATTTATTCTGAAAAGAAAACAATTAAGCTAGGTTCTTATTAAAATATCGTAATATGAGAACTTTTATTTTTTTATTGCAATATCGGAATATGAGAACTACTATAATAAATAAAATCGGAACCACTTATAGATTTTAGAATTATGTCAAACTCATGCAAACTAGTTCTGCCGTTATCATTTATCATGGTTTGATGTTTGTATATAAATTATCGTTCCATAACTTTCGCAAACTAGAAGGCAAACTAGATAGAGTATTTAGTATTTCAGAATCTATAAAAGAAAATCATCATTTAAAGTTCTAAAACTAATAAAATCGATGAAAACGATAATTATCATATTTTATTATCATAAATGCTGAGTACCGAATGTGTCCAGGATACTGGAAACAAGTATTGGAATTTTTCCCGCATGGATTTTCGATGTTTTAAATATTCATACTGAAATTTTTTTTAATACACTTTTTCAACGCTTCTTGAACAGAAAATCTGTATGTCGATAATTTAAAACCTGGTAGAATATGCAATTAATTTTCCATTTTATCTCTGGAAAAGAAATATTTCACGAAATTCTTAATTGACATTTTTCATTAAATGTACAATTCGATTGCAATTTAATTAAAATTGCAGCAAAGTCCCTAATTGAATTAATGATGAGAGCAGTGTTTGAAGCTTGTTTCACTGAACTAATTCAATGAAATAAAAACTTTTCTCATACTACTTACTCGTTTCTCCTATCTTAACCAAAGGGAGAATACTAACTTCGAAACTCAAAACAGAAAGAATTTTGTAATTTATTAAAAAACGATCCTGTAATTATATTATTTTACATTGTAACTTTTCATTTTCATTATTCTATTCTTTGATATGAAAAAATATCGTTTTGCTCTCTTTTGCCCGATAAAATAATCAAATAAAACGCTTTTATATTCTTTGATCTACTTTAGCCACAGTATAATGTCATACAGGTATTTCTCTTATCGGCATGGAAACTGATACAAGAGCGATCTTCGTTCAGTGAATTGTGCAGTCGTGTGCTCTTGTTTGAGTGGTCGCGAACCCACACATGCGTAAATGTTTCATGGAGCGTAACAAATTTCAACCAATCTATTAAAATGATTTGTTCTAACCAGTGAAGATTCTGTTTTGAGTTCGATATCGAGTGGCAGCGATCATTTATAATTTTTAATATATAAATAATAATATAATAATAATTCCTTTTAACAAAAAATTTTATTCTCTCAATTGAAGGATGTTTTGGCAAAACAGCCTAACTCAAGGAAATCAAATTTTTCAGGAGGGACAAAAAACGATCCCAAAATTCTATTTTTTAATTTAATAACAAAACAAAAATCTACTTCCAAGATACCACGAAACTGAATTAAACCGCTAAAATATTTTTTTTTTCTAAATCTTGATCCTGCTCCTAGAAAAAAAGGTTCAAAGTTCAAAAAATGTCATAGCCTAACTCAATCTTTCGCAATAATTTTTTTCTTATTTTTTTCAACTAGATAATGAAGAAATAATTTTTTAAAGGCAGTGTATAGTATTACAGAAATTTCCGTACAACTAGCACACAACATAGTATGTCTGGTGTGCTTCAGTTTTTATTTTAAAAAAAATTACTTTTGAAATTTTTTTAAAAATAAAAACTAAAACGCACCAGACATCGATGCCTATATATATATTCTTTATTATTTCCCAAAATTTCAGCATTATGTCTGCATTTCTCATTTAATAAGCCTCTTTTTATTAATGGGGATTATTGGCCTCTTTCGAAATCCGCCGAAAAATGAAAGAAATATTGAAAATTCGCAAAATGGCGACGTTTTTTCTGAAAAAATTGAAAGGCAACTTTCTCAAAAACCCCACTTTTTCTTTTGCCCAAATTTTTTTGCTAAATTATTACTCATATGATGAAGAAATTATGTAAGTTTCATGCGGGCTAATTTACTTTTGTAAACAGAAGCAATTTTTTAATGAAATCGAATTTTCGAATTTTTCTCACAACTGACGGCACATACGAAAAAATATCAACAAAAAGTTTGATACTTTCAAAAAATTCTAGGGAAAAGATCTCTTATTCTTTTATGATATCTTGCATCGTTTGTAAGAAAAATTCGAGAATGTGATTTTGTAAAAACAGAAATTGTCCTGGACTCAAAAATGGTTTGGCCAACATACTTATGTAAACATAAAATTTTAAAAAAAATATTTTAAAAAGTTAAAAAGGTGGGTTTTTGAATATAATGGATCTTTTTTTTAAATTGAATTCTGCAAACATAAAATAGAGATTTCATCGAAAAACCCATCTTCTTAATTTTTTAAAATATAAATAAAATATAATATAAAATAAAATAAAAATATAAAAACTTATGTTTACAAAAGAAAACCATCCAAGGACTTTTATGTTGGCCAAACCATTTTTGAGTCCAGCACAATTTCTTTTTTCACTAAATCACATTTTCGAATTTTTCTCACAATCGATGAGAAAGAAACCAAACCATTTTTGAATTCAGCACAATTTATTTTTTTACAAAATCACGTTTTCGAATTTTTTCACAAACGATGAGAAAGAAACCAAACTATTTTTAAATTCAGCACAATTTCTTGATTTAAAAAATCACATTTTCGAATTTTTCTCACAAAGGATGAGAAACAAACTAAACCATTTTTGAGTCCAGCACAATTTCTTTTTTTCACAAAATCACGTTTTCGAATTTTTCTCACAAACGATGAGAAAGAAACCAAACTATTTTTGAATTCAGCACAATTTCTTTTTTTGCAAAATCACATTTTCGAATTTTTTACAAACGATGAGAAACAAACTAAACCATTTTTGAGTCCAGCGCAATTTCTTTTTTTTTTACAAAATCACGTTTTCGAATTTTTCACAAACAATGGAAGATATCATAAAAGAGTAAAAGGTCTTTTGCGTAGAACTTTTTCAGACCGGCAAATCAGGAAGAATCGGGATAAATCCGGGAATTTGGTTTCACATGGAGAAAAGCGCGAAAACCCTAGGAATTTTATTTCAGGTCGGGAATTTTTTTAATTAATGGTAAACTCTACTTATTTTCACTTTATTTACGGCTATTTGAAAAGGGGGAAAAGTAAATGTTGAAAACAAAAATTAACATGAACTTTTATTTTTGCAAAAATTAAAAAAAAGTGTATAATTTAATGTTTAAGATAGGGATAAAATGCTAATGTGTTTATTTCGTGAGAAATTATAAATTATCTTGGATAATATATACGTTTATATCCATATTCTTCAGTTTCGACCTTTTATCAATTTTATACGTATTTTTTTTCGTGTGAAAGGTTCAATTAATAAAAACATCTCTGAGTATTGGTAAAGTCCAAAATATACGTTATTGTAAATAAAAAATGTAAAATTGGTCTGGAAAATGAAAGCTTAGTCGAGAAAAAACCGAGAAAAATCCGGGAATTTCAAATGGCCTGATCGCTAGACACTCTGTTTTTTAAAGCAACAAACTTTTTTGTCGATATTTTTGCGTTTGTACCGTCAGTTGTGAGAAAAATTGGAAAATTCCATTCCATTAAAAAAAATCTCCTGTTTACAAATTTTCAATTTTTCAAATTTTTTCGGCGGATTTTGAAAGGGACAAGTAAACCCCACCATAATCAGGAAAGAAAACTCAAATATCTTAATTAAATACAAAGTTATAGAAGTTTAAAGAAAAATGTTGTGTTTTTTTTTAAAAAAGAAGCTTCGAATTCAAAGACAATAACTTCGCGAAAATGTATTTTTTCTCAAAACGGTAAGATACGTTACTTCTTATTTCCTTCGAAAAATAACATATTTCATGTCGACTAATTCTGTGACTTGAAGTAGCACTGCCTGCCATTTTTTAAATGGATTTTCTCTCAATAAATAATTCCTGCATATTATTAATTACCGTCAAACGGGGAAACATCGGACAAGTGGGGTAATTTCGAAGAGCCCTAAATTAATTGTTTAAATTACTCAAGGTGGTTTTAACTAGGATCTGGAACCAGTTAAGACCTAAACTGATTCCAAATTTCAGTTGGAACCGTTTTGAGTAATTTAAAGTTTAATTTTTGGGCTGTCCGAGTTTACCCTAGATTTCCGAAGTTGTCCCGTTTAACGGTACTTAATTTAAACTATTTAAAGCAATCTGACACACAAGTCATGAAAAGGAAATTGCATAATCTTTGTATGGAAAAAACGCTTCTCATTATTAAACAACAATTTATTGAGGTAGGTACTTTCGGCATAACAATTTATTTGAAAACCTACTTCCAAATTTTTCTAGAACAAACCGTTTCTTAGGGTAATGTATCTCGAATTTAGAGAATTTTTTAGGAAAAAAAACGATTTTAAAAATTTTAGGGGTTTTGCTGTTTTGCCGAAACACCTTTCAATTATACATTCACCTTTAAGGGATCAGTTTGACTTTGTCGGTAGAGGTAATAAAATTTATTGCAGCTGTTAATTTGAATTTGAGTCAAATCTCCAGAATTTAAAACAAGTTTTAGATGTATAAGTAATAAAAAAATATGTCTTAGTTACACTATCAACACTTATTATTAATATAAGACCAATTCTTTTTTATGAGATACACAAGTTCTCCTAAATTTTAAGTGGTTTTGACAATGTTTTGAATTAAAAAAATGTGTTTCATAAACTTTGAATAACTTACCAAATAGTTGACATTTGTACATGTTCTTGTGCTCATTTTAAAGACAAATCTCCACACAATTTCATGAATTTATGACGAGAGCTGTCCAATTTCTTCCCCAAGTTTAAGAATCTTAGACGTTTTAAATTTCAGCGATTCGTAAATCTAATAAATGAAAGAGACTTAAATACATGAGAGTTGAAATATTTGGGTAGGATATAAGTGAAAGAATGGAATTGCTTAAGAACGTATGGTTGTTCAAGTAAAATTTTTCTGGTTTAGATCTTGGCCATCCGTATCCCAAATCCCTTGGTCGTAGGCAATGTATCATCCCTTTCTGCGAATTCAGCTTCATCCGCCTCTCGACATTCTATGCTTTACCGTTTTTACGAACCAAGTGGTCTATTCTCATGCATATATTCGAAGGCATATGCCCATATGCTGCGATCCCCTCGAGCACTTGTGCCCATCGAGTCCCGCCAACGTAGTGCACCATACCGACCGCAAAATTTTATCTCTCAAGACTATATCTCACCCTGTGCAATATCACTCCCTATATATTGCATCGCGTTCATTGTGCAAAATATCAATAGAATGTAGTTCTTAAGCCATGCGTGAGAATCATAGATTTTATTTTGCATTTTACAACTCCCTTGCAATAAAAAAGAGAATTCATTCCAGTTTCGAATGAGCCCCATTTCACTGTGCCAGGAAATCCGATCCCAATCCTGCCAATAAAGTTTTCACCTTTAAAAAAAGTGTCATGCCCCTTTTATGTAAAAAAATCTGTAAATTTATTTTTTACAGTTGAATAATTCCATTTTCAAATTTGTTTTATCAGACCGTAGAAACAATCGGTGGTCCTTTTTAGGAAATAGGATTTTCAGTATTCAAATTACGGTATTGATTACAATTTATACGTTCTGGAGTTTTCACGATAGAAATAATTTAATAAACGTTTCAACAACACTTGAAATTTGAAAACGTATATTTTACTGATTTCATTTTATTCAAAAACCAACTTGATGCAAATAACCTACTCACTTTAGCCCTCATGTGAAAATTTTCCAATAAAGCGAGTTCTGGAATGAAAAAATTCAATATAAATTTTCACCTCGGCTTTTATGAGCAAACATGACGAGAACTGCGCTCCTTTTGACTTGCAGTTTATAAGCAGTAAAAGGAATAAGATGCAACTAAAATAAAATAGGAGAGTTTGCACATGTTTTAGATCAAAGGAAATGAAGGAAGGAATTTATTAGTTTTGCTCTTATATTTAAGTTTAGAAAAAAGTATGATTTTGTTGAATATTATTTTATTGGTAAAGATCTTCAGTATGATTCTGAATATTCCACAAAGAAAAATATTTTATTGAAATGGTACATTTATTTTTAATAATATCAACATGAATAGAGGAATGCCTGAATGCACCAGGTATTATTTTGACTTATTTCAGGAGACTTCTTGTGTATAGGAATTCCTCGTAGTCAGTTCACGTTCAACGTGAGAGCCTTCGCGTCCGCCTGGGTTCCAATATCTAAAGTCATAATTTTAATGAAAATTCCTCTATCGACGAGTTCTTCGAATTTCAAACTCCGATAAATAACCAGGTTTTAGACTTTCTGAAAAAGTTCCTAGTTCAACCCTCCAAAACTGCTGAAATAATGTTATTCATAATCGAAAATTTCGTGTCACAATAAGCCATACAAATTTTGCTTCCTCTCAAAATCAAATCATTTCTACCTATTATTCCAGAAAATGAGTGAACAAACATATTGACGTAATTTTAATTAATTTACTATTCTCTCCGTTATTACCAACTAATTAGAAATATGATTTAATTATCATCAGCTTCTGTTTCGTCGCACGTGTCCGCTCATTCATTAATTTACCCCCTTCACATTAGGAAAATTAATTTCAGTGGTAAATAAACTATGTTTTGTGGTTTTATTCTGAAAATTCCTGAGTTAAAATGTTTTTTAAACTCTGAATACATTTAATAATTCATTTTCCAACAATTGAAATTGTTTAAGAAATGCGAATATAAAGAAAACGTCATTCGATTATTTGCGAAAAAATAAAAGAGAATTTCATTTTACAAAATATGTTTTGAAACCCATTTGTTGTGGAAAAAATGATAAACAATTCGTAAAAAAATTGTTTTTAATGCTATAAATTATACCTTTTGTTGGTGATGAAAATTTACTGATGTCTAAATTTTTAATAATCCTTTCTACAACAAATTAGTGGCAAAGAAGTTTTACAAAAGGTGGTCCTTCAATAATATTACACATCGCATCGAATGTCATTGCTGATATTTTTATAACCTCTTAAGACCCGCACCCAGAATCCGTTGACTAAAAAAATGTACTTTTTAAACAATTTTAAAACAATTGACAAAAAATTGTTTTCTTCAAGTTCACAGTGAGAATTAAACATATTTTTTATTTAAATTGAACAAATGGTTTTTAAACTCTGAAAAAATTTGACAATTCAATTTTCAACAATTGGAATTGTTTAAAAAATGCAAATATAAAAAATCAGCGACCCCATTCGATTCTGTGCGAAATAATAAAAAAGGATTTCATTTTATAAAACCTGTTTTGCAAACCATTTGTTGTAAAAAATTTATACATATTTGGTAAAAACAAATTAAACAATTTTTTTAAGCCACAAATTATATATTTTGCATGTCGCAAAAATTTATTGACGTTTAAATGTTTGAACAACTTTTTTACAATAAACATGTGGCAAAGAAGTTTTATAAAATGCGTTCCTTTCATAATTTTCCGCTTAAAATCGAATTTAATTGCTGAAGTTTTTCTTACTGAACTTTTTAACCATTTTAAAACAATGGGTAAACAATTGGTTTTTCCCAGTTCACACTGAGACTTAAACAAATTTTTATTTCAATTGAACTCAATTCATACTCTGAAAAAATTAACATTTCGTTTTTGACTAAATGAAATTGTTTAAAAAATGTAATTATAAAACAATAACGGTCCCATTCGATGCTATGCGTAAAAATAAAAAAGAATTACATTTTATAAAATCTGCTTTGCAAACGATTTGTTGCAAAAAATTTACGTATTTGGTAAAAACAGGTTAAACAATTTTTTAATGCCACAAATTATACTTTTTGCCGGGTGGAAAAAATTTAATGATGTTTAAATGTTTAATAATATTTTTATAACTAATAGCTGGCAAACAAATTTTATGAAATGCGTTTCTTTAGTAATTTTTGGCGTAAAATCGAATGTCGTTACTGATATTTTTATAACTACCGAGTGGACATTTTGGCTACATTTTAATTTCCCATTTCTAAACAAAGGCACCAAAAATTTTTAAACTTTACTAAAAACTACTTCGTTGTAAGTACTTTATCCTTGTAATATTAAAAAAAATATATTAAATAAGGGAAATGTTTAAAACTTTTGGGACTTAAATTTCACAACTTTTTGGAAACGTCCCTTAAATTGATAAAAATATCGTAATTTGTTATTTTTCCATATTAAAAAATTTAATTAATTATAACAGATGCGTTTAATCGGTAAACTTAAAAAAAATCTACAACCAAATCCCACCGATCAAAACTGCACTGTGATCTATCATGCATATCAAATCGGATCGAAAAAATTCGATTTGCCCTTAGCTCAATCGGTTTCGAAAAATTCGACATTTCAAGTGCCTTGAGTCGAATCCAATTTTTTCGATCCAATTTAAGCACCGATTGATTTCGAAAAATTCAACATTCGAGGTACGCATTTTTCTCTCGGATCGAATTTTTTCAATTCGATCTGTCCACCGATCGATTTCGAAAATTCGACATTCGACATGAGTCCAAGTCGGATCGAATTTTTCCGATACTCAACACTGATTCGAAAATTCGACATTCGACATGAGTCCAAGTCGGATCGAATTTTTCGATATTCAAAACTGATCAGTATCGAAAAACTCGACATTCGAAAAGCGTCAGAAATCGGTTTTCGATCGAATCGAATTATTTTACACACCTCTATTTTCAAACAATTTTAAACCAATTGTAAAACTTCTCTGACTCAAACAACAAAATTTGTTTGAATGCGCTTTGTTTGCTTTCAACAAATTTTTTATTTGAACTAAATAAAGTTTATTTAAAACAAAAGATTTGTCTTTTTACTTTAAACATAAACATTTTTATTTAAGCATAAAAACTTAAACATATTTTAAACAAAAGAAACTTAAATATATTTTGTTTGGGCCAATCAAATCCAAATAAATTAATTTAAATAAAATTTTGTTTAAAAACAATAAATTATCTTCTTTGACCCATTATCACTTTATTGAATCAAACAAATCGTTCTTTCAGTTCAGAAAATAAGCATCGCAAATATATAAACGAAAGAAAAACACCGATATCAAATTACCAGATAGTTCTTTCCCCTTTTTGAATGTCTAAAAATATTGGTTTTCAGAAAAACGTAAATTTTGAGAGTGAATTCTGTTGAAAACTTTTATAGTGGATGCTGTCGAGACGCCATGTTAAACGCAATGGTACCCTTGGGGCATTTATCAATAGCGGAACTGTTCACGAAACCGGCACTGATTATATCGAAAAGATATACAGCTCGCGTTTTAAAGCCATGAAGGCTTTAATTTTTCGAAGTCGACAAGACTTTCCCAACGTCGTCAATGTCGGGAGTGAGTATTCTTTTCTCGTCAGTTTGCCACCCCCTGCTCCGATTTCTTTTTATTCGAAGAAGTCTCCTTCCTCCTCTTCTCCTTTTAGCGTCTCCATTCATCCGTGTCTGGCTTGCGGGTATGGGGGAGGCGTCTTCTCAACCCCCTTTATTCTCCCTACTCACCCTTTTCTACGATCAGGGCATTCTCCTCTTCGCCCACTGTCCTCTCTCTATTTTCATCTCTCTCACTTCTCGCCTCTCTTACTTTTCGCCTCTCTCACTTTTCGTCTCTCTCACTTTTCGCCTCTCTCACTTTTCGCCTCTCACACTTTTGTCTCTCTCACTTTTCGTCTCCCTCTCACTTTTCATCTTTCTCTCTCCTTTCGACTCTCTCCTTTTGCCTCCACTCAGCATCCATCTGGAGAAAGACTCCTTCCATATTCTATCACCACCCCGGATGCGTCTGCCACTTTCAAAATTAGTGCAGGTCTGCCTTAACTCAGCAGGTTTTCCGTGCGCTTATATCTCGTTCGATAGAAGAACTGGAGAATTTCATCTGTAGTCATTTCACCGAATACAAACAGTCCCTGAAAAGGCAAAAAATATTCGTCGAGTGACGGGGAACAAAGAATTAAATTGCACAATGCGAAGTCGACTACTAAGATTAGAGTCAACTGGATCAAACGTCTGGAACTGATGTGTAAATTAGGAGGCAAACCTGGAGGAAAGAAAGTACAGGCGATTTGTTTTACATCCTTTTGATCCTTTGGTCCCTTTGTAAGTTGGATTTATTCTGAAACATAAGGTACAATTTGCATCGAAGGTGGAGAATTTAATATTGGTGAAGAACTTGAAAAAATATTATTTAAAGCAAAGTATCCTCCTGGTACAAGAGAACTTGTGCGGTTATGGAAATAAGAGACGATGGTATGATTCCAAATAGAGGAAAATGTTTTATAATTTTATTATTTGTGTATTTATAATTTATTACTTATTTATGATTATAAGGTATGATTTACATCGAAGGTGGAGAATTTAATATTGGTGGAGAACTTGAAAAAATATTATTTAAAGCAAAGTATCCTTCTCATACAAGAGAACTTGTGTGGTTGGAAATAAGAGAAGATGGTAGGATTCCAAATAGAGGAGAATGTTTTATGATTTTATTATTTGTTTATTTATAATTGATTGTTTATTTTTAATTATAAGGTACAATTTGTATCGAAGGTGGAGAATTTAATATTGGTGGAGAACTTTATAATTTTATTATTTGTGTATTTATAAAATTTATTATTTATTTATAATTTTAATGTACGATTTGTATCGAAGGTGGAGAATTTAATATTGGTGGAGAACTTGAAAAAATATTATTTAAAGCAAAGTATCTGTAATAAAAAAGCTTATTGGTATTAAATTTTGCTTGCAAAAATAATAAGGCTGATAAAATATTTTAGCTGAAAGTT
>JBAGKK010010888.1:0-12069 GCA_037177015.1 Euceroptres primus
TGTAGATAAGTAGGACGGGTTCTAATTATAAATTCCTTTACCGACGCTCAAGAAACTTCGATGTTGCGTGACCATCCCAAGTTCTAGAATGTTCTCAAGGTTAATTTGGCGTAAACAAGGTGAAATTTTATTATATTTTGCATAAATAATTTCGAGATCACCCTTGAGATATCTATTGGAATGTTTTCAATGGTGTGATTTCATCGCCAAAATATTCTCAAGGTTAATTTGGCGTAAAAAAGGTAAATTTCATTATATTTTGCATAAACAATTTCGAGATTACCCTTGAGATATCTATTGTAAAGTTATCGCGAGAGTGTCATATTATAATAAACGAATTTGGCATAAACGACTTCAAGGTGAAATTCCATTAGTGGTAAATAATATTTTGCATAAACAACGAAGATGATTAATACACAAATTGTAATTTGATATGGGTAACTATCACGTGCTAAAGCTACTGCGTAATATATTTTATAGAAAAACAAGGATGATTTATTGCTTCCTGTCTAAATATTATTTATATAAAAAATTAAGATAATGAATACGCAGTTGTTCAATTGTAATTTGATATAGGTAATTATCGCATTCTAAAGTTACTGCGTAATATATTTTTATTAAAAAACAAGGATGATTTATTGCTTCCTGTCTAAATAATATTTTTTAATGCGCATTTCACCCAGAGGTCAAAAAACATTCTTCTATAGTTTAGAACCTTCTAGAACTTTAAGACAAAGAGGGTATAGAATAATAGTAATAATAATAATAATAATAATAATAATAATAATGATAGTGAAGTAAAAAAACATCATATATGTTTAAAATGAATAAAACAACTACGTCATTCAGACCAATTTCTTGGAGTTAATCTCCCAACGTTCCGAAATCAATATGATTTCCTCTTCAAGGGGACCATCTATACAATGAAAACCATACTATAATAAAAAGCAACAGAAATAGTCATGAAAGTTACAATATAAAGATTAAAAACATTTGTGTTAACTAATTCCATTAAAATCATGTGTGCATAAAAAAGGATGCTGTCGGCCTTGAATTCTAATACTAACAAATCTGGAGATAATTTGGAGGTTAAATTTTAAAAGATCAAAAAAATAACCAATTATATTTACCTTGCTTTAAACAATAAAAGTATTATTGGTGATAATTGTGAACTAGATAATTTTTGAAGATTAAATCTTAAATAAACAACAAATAACGGGAACAAAAACAAAAACGGTGAGAACGAGAGGAAAAACGCTCCGCTCTCAGCGCAAACAGTATTAGTCCAGTCAATCTAAATGTTTTCCCTGCGTAAAACAGTAGCACCTTGGAAATTTGACAGATGGTTCTTCATACCATCTTACAAGATATATGTAAAAAGTAAAAGCTGAGAAGCTGTGCTCGCGCCCCCCAAAATGGCGTTCAAATGGCAAAATTCGTGTTTTTTTGCATTTAATCATGTTTGCACAAAAAGAATGAATTGCACAACGAAAAGTTGTTGATAAATGTTGTAGACTATGAAATTCTCTATATTATTGCCCATTTAAAAAAAACTTTATTATTTTACTTGCAAATTAATTATTAAGTAAGATTCTCCTTAAAAATTCAATAATTAATTCAATAGCGAGAAATAAATTTTTTGGAATGTGAATACGCGAAAATGATAAATTATTATTTTTGAACAATGTTCACAAATTTTTTTTGATCACATCGATACTGTTGTTTCTTAAATATGACATTGCTACTTAAGAAAAGTCCCTTTTTTTATTGCTGCGAGCGTCAATCCAGCAATCGCACATCGGCTTTCGCCATTGGAATCGATACTCAAGCGTTTACATTTGATGAAACAACGAAAAAAAAAATTTTTCATCAAGTTGCAAATATATTTCATTTTGAAACTAAGGGAAACTTTTCAAATGACCGCATTTCCGTGAAAAAAGTACACAGCTTATTTTAATTTCGTATATCGAGTGCATGTATTTTTTGAGAAATTTTGACGCCGAGATTCTTTTTTTAATTTAATAGAGCGCATCGAGAGGAAAAATAATCTTCGCTGGCATATGCGCTAATACAATTTTTTAATCATATTATTTGCAATTGAAAATTGGAGCAACATTATTTTTCAGTCAATGGTCATTAAAAATATTGAAACAACGTTTGCGAATCATCGCAAACGTGCGTTGCAAATTGTTTGCTCGCTTCATCACCTCGCCGTAACTTTTTTTATGACAATTTCTCGGTAAAATAATACATCGGCACAACTTTTCATTTTTTTTACCTCTTTTTATTTTACACGCATGCCTCTTAATATCACGATGTAGACAAATGACTTAATGTTTAGAGTACATAATATTCATACTAATCGTGCAATTTTCTCTTGCGTTTCGTTTTCGTCGCAATCGGGTACTGTCTCAACGCCTGAGCTCACAGGTGTTACAGGAATGTCATCGATGTCATGGTCACTTATATCGCTAACAGTAATTTCCTTGCGTTTCATATTTGTACATTTTTCTTCATCGCAGTTTACGCAAAGAACCGAACAATCAAGGCCGTTTTTCTTGCAACTGCATAAATTATTTTTGCACCCCGTCGTGCATTTACAACTTATCTCTTTCAACAAATCGTCCGGTAAGTGCCGCTTTTGTCTGGACTGAAACAAGTTCATTTTGGGTCATGGCCCAACCCCATTTCAATGGATCCTTCGGATTGTTCAACCAAGTTTGAACTTGTAGAGGAGTCGACTAAGGTTTAAACTTGGAAACCCGGCGGTGTTACATTTGTAAGCTGAATTTCACAAATGATTTGAAATAAAGACACGTGCACGTTTTAGTTGAAATTGTGTATTCGCCATATTGCTTTAGAAGCAAGAGGGTGGTACAGAGTACAGTTTTGAAGCATTATAGATGGAGCCAGTGATCAGTACAAAAATTTGAATTTAAATTGTGGTTACGTAACATATTCCCCGGCATTGAAAGTAAAATTTCGAAATAAGTAAACTTCAGTTTTGGATATCATTGAATAGTTTGATACAATTTTGAATTATAAAATTAGCAAAAAGGAGAATACATATGAATTAAAAATAATTTGAATCCGAGTGCATATTAATAATTAGTCACAATTAGGTAGAGGACACAATTTAGTGAATGCTCGACGAACAATGCCCTTAGTCGTTCTGACAGAGGCTATGCGAGATATGCCATCCTTTCTAGGATGAAAGTCGACGATTCTGCCTAGGTTCCAGGTTGATGGTGGCGTTTTGTCTTCCTTTAGAAGGACCAAAGTGCCTTTCTTAATCATGGGATAAGACTTCTTCCATTTTGTTCGCCTTTGGAGCTCCGAAATATACTCTTTATTCCAACGGCTCCACAAATTTTGCTGAATTTGCTGAATTCGTTGCCAATTGGATAGTTTTCCTTCCTTCAAATGATTTAAGTCTGGTTAGGCCACACTAGTAAAAGTTCGACCGAATAGAAAGTGGACCGGAGTTGGAGGAAAAAGGTCGTTTGGATCCGTTAATAAAGGAGTCAAGGGTAGGGAATTCAGAGTTGTCTCTATTTGAGTTAATAAAGTAGAGAATTCTTCATAAGTTAAAATCGCGTCACCTGCTACACGTTTCAAGTGGTGCTTAACGGACTTCACTCCGGCTTCCCAGATACCTCCGAAATGTGGCGCGTAAGCCGGAATAAAATGCCATTGAATACCAATATTCGAAATTAATTCGCTCAATCCTTCTGACTCTTGGAATAAAAAGTTCCCCAGACGTTCAAGTTCATTATTCCGCCCAACGAAATTAGTACCATTGTCAGAGTAAATGCTCGCTGGTTTTCCGCGTCTTGAAGCAAAGCGCCGCAGAGTAGCTATGAATGCCTCCGCAGTAGCGTCTGAAACGAGCTCTAAATGCAAGGCTTTAGTTGTGAAGCAGACGAACAAACTCACATAAGCTTTAGTTATTTTACACCCTCGACCCTTTCGATCTTTGATAGAAAAAGGACTGGCGTAATCGACTCCAGTATTGCAAAATGGAGGCGATGGAGGTACGCGAGCTAAGTGAAGATTTCCCATCATTGGATACATCGACTTTGGTTTGACTTCGGAACACCTTATGTAGTCGTGAACTGTTTTTCGTGCTAAGTTTCGTCCACTGATTGGCCAGAAAGTTTCTCTTATGTTTGCTAATAATAACTGAGGCGCTGCGTGGAGTAACTGAACGTGTTCCTGCTGAAAGAGTAGTTTTGTGAATGTGTGATTTGAGTCAATAACGATGGGGTGTTTTCTGTCTTCGCTAAAGTTTGAATTTTCTAGTCTGCCGTCGACCCTCAATATTTTTGCTTCGTCTAAGAACGAATTTAAGGAAGATAACTTTCCTTTGGTAATTGGCTTGTTATCTTTTAGAAGATTGATTTCTGTTTGGAAAGAAGCTCTTTGAGATAAGCGAGCAAGGGCTAGTAATGATTCTCGAAATTTTATGGTATTTAAAGGACCGTTGACTTTATTGTTTTTGAGTTTACAGTTACGTGCAAATCGTATACAGTACGCGCTGACTCGAATTAATCTCGACAAAATTTTCAATTGTTTAATTATTGAATCATCTACTAGTATTGCTTCTTTATTTCCCTTTTGAGAGCGAAATACATTTTTACATCTGGTAACTCAATGGTTGACGCTTCTGGAACTGGCCATTCTGTTTTGCTTTTGAGTTTTACCACCAAAGTTTTGGATCGGATATTTGATTTGGAGTTACGCCTCGAGATAAACAATTAGCTGGGTTACTTTTAGTAGGAACGTGTCGCCAAAATTTGATGTTAGTTAACTTGAGTATTTTAGTAACGCGATTTGATACAAAAGTCTCAGTTATATTTCTATGTTTGTTGTTAATCCATCCCAAAACGATGGTTGAGTCAGTCCAGTAATTAATTTCATCAATAGGTCTATCTAACTCGGGTTCTACTTTGTTACACAACTTTGCCAGTAAAACAGCTCCGCATAGTTCTAGCCTAGGAATTGTTTCAGTCTTTAGTGGAGCAACTTTTGACTTGGAACAAAGCAATTTTACTGTAATGTGGCCACAATCATCCTGTGATCTAAGACAAATACACCCCTTGTATCCGTTTTGGGAAGCGTCCGAGAACCCGTGTAATTAAAAATTAATGACCTTTGAACAAATAATCTTTTAAGGTATACTAAGATCGTTCAGGCTAGGAAGTTGTTTTTTTGTAATTCAACCATTGCGCATGTAGCTCATACGGTAAAGATTCGTCCCAAGAAAGATTTTCTAGCTATAAACGTTGTAACAACATTTTCACGACAATAATACATGGCCCTAACAAGTCGAGTGAATCGAAATTTGAGCAATTTCTGCAAGTATTTGTCTTTTTGTGACCTTAGAGTTGTTAGAGATATCGACTGAATACTTTAAAAAAACATCTGGATTTGTTTGCCAAAAAAGACCGACTGTTTTAATTTGTTTATCAGTCGAAAGATTAACAAGATTAGAGGCTTTCTGAGATTCTATTATTTCGTTAATTATTTCTGGGTTATTGGATACCCTATTGCGGAGATTGGAACAACCAGCGGCTAAGATTTTCCTCAAGCTATTTGCGAGAGAGATAAGCTCTTTAATAGTATCCGCTCCGATAAGTAGATCATCTACATCAAAATTTTGACAAATTACTTTGGCTACCTTAGGTTTAGCCTTTTCGCATTCAGACGCAAGTTTTATTAAACATCTTATAGCTAAAAATGATGCCGCCGCGGTGCCATAGGTAACTGTGATTAATTCAAATATCTCAATTGGTTTATTTGAGTCGAATCGCCATAAGATTTTTTGAAGCGAAGTTTGTTCAGGAGTTATTTTTACTTGGCGTACATTTTCTCTATATCCACGCCTATAATGGACTCTTGTTTTCGGAATCTAATTAAAATTGAAAATAAATTGCTTTGTATATTGGGACCAATCATTTGTAAATTATTCAAAGACACACCTGAAGTCGTTGCTTCGGAAGTGTTAAAAACTACCCGCAACTTTGTAGATACGCTTTCAGAGCGAATCACCCAATGATGTGGAAGATAATATGATGGCGTAGCATCGATGTTACCATCGAACCTTTTCATGTGTCCTCATGCAATGGGCTCAGCTATGAATTTTGAGTACTCGTTTTGAATTTTAGGTTGTTTTGTAAACCTTTTTTCTAAATTAACTAAACGACGTTGAGCGAAATCCTTTAAGTCACATAATTTTTGAGGATCATCTTTAAGGGGGATTGAAACGATGAATCTGCCTTTTTCGTCGCGGTTAACCGTTTTTGTGAAAAACTTTTCGCACGTATTTTCTTCGATTGATAGAACCCTTTTGTTTAATGAACATTCCTCTAGTTCCCAGAATTTTGTTAATTGTTCTCAACCATTATTATTTTGTTAATTAAATTGCATATTACTAGCTTAGATTGTGGACCTGGCATGGATCAGCTCGTTTAATTTGCGATGGTATTTGAAGTAACTTTGCATCAAATGGAAGTTTAGGCACTTCAGACTTAATTCTCGGCACAAGGAGACACGTAACGCGAATTTTAACTAAGCTATTTCTTGACGAGATCTCAAGTTCACATTTGTGTTTAAATGCTAAAGGACAATCACTTATTGAACCTATATTGACATCAATAAGCGTCTTTTTGAGTTTGAGTAAATCACAGAGTTCGGAAGTGAGAAGGTTACATTGGGAACCTGAATTTAATAAGAGACGAGCAGGGCGTTGTTCATTGTTCTCATTTTTTAAAAATACCACAGCTGTTGAGAGAACCCCATCATCTGAATTTGACGTTATTGAATTGGTTGAAAACATAAATTTTCCTTTAGACTCTGGAGCTGCGTTAAGCGCGGGTGGTTTGCCTCTTTCGAAGTGAATCAACGTATTATGCCTACCCTGACATTGGTTACAACCTTTTGATTTGCATTTCCTTTGAAAATGGCCAGGCCTCAAACAATTTACACAAGGTTTGCAACTTCTAACTTTCTCTGCTCTTTCTTGAGCCGAAAGAGAGAGAAAATTAGAGCAATCTTGAATGTGGTGCTCCTCTTTGCAAAGAGCACAGCATATTTTGTGATCAAGAAACGATTTCTTAGATTGAGGATTGCCTTTGTTTTCGAATTTCGGTTTTAAATCTTTCTTAAGTTGCAAATAATTTATTTCTAAAGTTTTTAATAATTTAGCACGAGAATTTAAAAATTTTTTGAAATCTTCCAAAGTTGGAATTTCGTTACCTGTTCTCTCCTTTTCCCAGGCCCTAGCCGTATTGTTATCTAATTTGGACGATAAAAGGTAGACTAGTAGCGAATCCCATTTATCGGTTGATTGTCCTAATGTACTTAGAGATCTCAAATGTTTATTAATGTTATCTAACATCTTACGAATCTGAAAGGAAGATTCCTTTATCATTGTTTCTGAATTAAAAATTGTTTTTATATGATTCTATATTAAGAGCTTTTTATTGTTGTAACGACTGCATAACGCGTCCCAGGCTAATTGATAATTGGTTGCCGAAAAATCTAATGATTCGATAACTTGAGCTGCACTATCTTTAAGTGCCACGACCAAATATGGAATTTTTCGATTTCACTTATATCCTTATTTTTATAAATTAAAGACTCGATAGTATCCCTAAAGCCCAGCCAATCAGATAGCTCGCCGTTAAATTTAGGTAATTGAATTTGAGGCAATTGTAAGCCTGAAGATTTAATTATAAAAGGCTGATTGTTACCGGCTACTGCGTTTGCTGTATTTGCTTGTTGGAGTTGTTACCCTAGCTGCCCTGACGATGCTACCTCAGAATTGGCCTGCACGTTTGAAAGTGGATTGCCTTTTGCAACTCCACGAATTAATAATAGTGAAGCTGCAGATACAACGGCATAATAATTGTTTCCAACTTCTGTCCTATAGTCAATTGTATCTTGAGCCTCATCAGTGAACTCATCAATTTTATCTTGTGTTTCTGCATACACATCAAAAGCAGATTTAATTTTTTCTAACCGTTCTTTAATCTCTAATTTGTCAATATTATTTAACTCCGCATTCTCGTCAGGATAACTTTGATGAACCCTATTTATGGAATTACTGAAAATAGTGAACTTTGTTTTGCAGGTGCCGCGCCTTTTTATCAAATCATTAAAACCTGCCATCTTGATTTTATTATTGATTTGATTAAATACAAGCAACTTTATGAGGATTTGGAATTGAAATTAAATAAGGGATGCCCACTTATCTTAATTTGAAGAACGATGTTGTCCTGACATCGATGCGGTTGATCCTTGTGATCCACGTTGAGGTTAGACTTCTTGTTGACAGTTAACCTCAACTTCACTGAAGAGGTTCGGCTTATTAGTTGTCATCCGAAATAGTTTTTATCAGAACTCATGTACAGCTTGTTTAGAAATTGGATACGCTGACCCACAGCGATAGTCTTGAAGGTTGCCCTCAAATCCAGAACACGAATTGCTTGGTAGTTGACATTAATCGATAGCTTGACAGCTGGCCTCAAAATACGGAAGGTTAGGTGGCTGGCCTCGAGATAGCGAAAGAAATCGATGTATTGAAGTTGCGAATCGATTGTTGCTCGTGCCTTTGTACAATCCTGTGCGCACTAACACACTGACACACACATTGATGTGAATCTTGGTGATTCAATTTTTGTTGAATTGCACACGATTTTCATAAAGAAATGTTAGTATATTGAACACTTTGTCTGAAACAGCGTTGATTGTTGATTAAGCTTTATTGTAGCTTCACATTTACACGATAAATTGAGCTTGAGCTCCGTGCGACCGCATGGCTGAAATCAGTTTAATACGCAACAATTGGCACTTCGCGTTTTGATGAATTTTGTAGTCTTTTTGGTATTTTTAAACCGAAATAATTGTTCACAAATACTTGCCTATCGACATCCGGCTCGAAGGACCAATTTATGTTACATTTGTAAGCTGGATTTCACAAATGATTTGAAATAAAGACACGAACACGTTTTAGTTGAAATTGTGTATTCGCCATATTGCTTTAGAAGCAAGAGGGTAGTACAGAGTACAGTTTCGAATCATTATAGATGGAGCTGCAAAAAAATTTGCAAAAATTTGCAAAAAATTTGCAAAAAAATTTTTTATTGGAAATTTTACAACGGTCGAAGAAAGGAATAGCAATTTTGGATCTGCTTCATCTGGAATTGTTTACATATTTTATAGATGGAGCTAGTGATCAATACAAAAATTTGTATCTAAATTGTGGTTACGTAACAGGCGGCGTTCAACCGATTTAAATAAAACCTTTTGCATTGTGTTCCTAAAGATGTGTAATGAAAAGTTAAGAAAAAAATCTTGCCGCTAATTGTTATTTATTAGTTTAAACAAAGATTTCCGTTAAATAGTTTTTAAAGTTGAATAACTTGAACAAATGCAGTCCTAAAGCCACAAAAATAATGTATTCATGTATCTGGGGGTTGCTAATTATAAATTTAAGGGTGAAAAATTCAAAATGGCGTCCAATTTTTTTAATATTTATAAAAAAAGAAAGAAAACTCAAAATGAATTATTAATACTTGACATACATATTCCTTAAGGCATTGGTAGATAACGTAAAATAAGTTGGACTTGAAATGAAGGGTAGAACCGCCCTTAAATCGAGCAAAACACCCCCAAAAAATGCTTTGTAACGTTTATATTGGAAAAAAGTGGATCAAAAACAAATGATTTTTTTCAGAAAAATAGTTCTTATAATTTACAATAAGAATGCTGGTATGAATTTTTCCTCTGCAGATCATACTTTCTGAGTACTCAACCCTAAAAGTAGGGGGTGATTTTCACTTCGCAGGTGGCATGCTCTTTCGATGGCTCATATCTTGAAACAACATGGCTTTTTGAGGAAAATGTATAAGAATTAAATTGTAGAACGAGAAATTCTGCTTAATTCCAGTTATATAAACTTTTATCCAAAAGCGAACCCTTTCGAGATATGAGCTACACACGGAGAAAATCCTTGACGAACCGTTACTCTATGATAAACGACTCAGTCGTGTGGCTGGAAAAAAAAAGTTGAATAGACGACTGAGTAGTATATTGGCACGACTCATTCGTTTTTCGGTAGTAACCATTCGTTTTTTTCACACGAATGTGCATACAGTCGTGAGTAGTGCCGTCCACACTACTCTATGCTTTCGCTATACGAATGAGTCGTGTAGCTAACACGAGTGAGTCGTGTAGCTAACACGAGTGAGTCGTGTGGGCCATACGAAAGTTGTCGAACGTTGCCGGAAAGCAACGATGCCGAAAACAAAACAAAACAAAAAGCCGAAAACAAAACTAAATATTGCCATATTGAATCATGACATTAGCTGATCGGGAAAATTCGTTATGGAAACGCGTGTTTAAACCGGTTTGTTTTTGTAATTTTGAAAATGTTTTTGTACTTTTCACGGGTACAGGAGGCAAGTAAACTTGTGACCTCATCGAAATACAGACATCACAGATGGTAAGTTAATATTTTTCAGTTTATTTACCATAAATTGACATTTATTTGTATGTCTGGAAATTTTTTTTTGATTTATAAAACATAATATATAAAACAAAATATCTAAAACATAACAAATTTTCATAATTCACGTTAATGGCATGCTCTCATAATCTCAAAAATTTATTTTTCTTTTTTTTTGCCTTGTTCACAATTTCATATTTACACGAAATAATATATCAAGTTGAAACTTTGGAAGATTAATTAGAAGGCACTAAGGAAAGTCTGTATATATCTAAATTCTAATAATTAAAAAAACAAATTTTGAAAAAATGTTTTGGAATTTTTTTTGTAATTCTAAACATTTAGATGTTTAAAGACGTTCATTAGTGCTTTCTATTTAACCTCCTTAAATTTCAGTTTGAAACCTTATTTTGTATAGACGTGAACATGGCAAAAAAAGTAGAAAAATAAATTTTTGAAGTCATGAGATTTCTGAAAATCAGATAATTTACGTGGATTAATCAAATTAAATTATGTTAGTATTGAATTATTAATTAAAATAAAGGAACTCAATATATCATTAATATTAATTGCGAAAAAGACCAAATAAGCTTTAATTAATAAAATATAATAATCATTTTAATCGGTAACAAATAGAATATAAGCATTTATTTTTACAAAATATAGATACCGAGCATTTGTTGAAATGTAATTACTCATGAGCAAGTGTACACTAAGTTTTGTTTTCTTCTTATTTTAGACTAACATTTATTCAGTTTGACTAAAAATTATTGAAGTTTTGGCTACTTTTAATAAGATTCCAAAGATTTTATGAGATTTCATTTCTCCGAAATATTTTTATCATTTATATACCAGAATTTTTTATAACTTTACTGTGTTTTACTCCTGTATTCGAAATCTTAATTAGTTTTCACATTTTTTGATTATGTAGCCATGGAACTTGAAGAGTCCAATAGATCTTCAGATATTGCTGCTAGTGTTATTTGCATTGAAACTGAGAATTTATTGCCACATCTATCAAATCAGTCAAAAGACACAGATTACTCTTTACCATATACTTCGTTTGGCATTTACTGCGATAATTGTCATAAATTTATCAATGGCGCTACTGCCATTTACGTTCCACATCGCCAAGACTTGAAATCATTTCTCCAAAGTTGCTATGATGGCTTTCTAATTTTAACTGCATTCGAAACATTGCAAGAACTTCTTGAAAATATGCAAAACCTTTTATGTAATTTGCTCATCGATCGACAGGTTTTCTTTATTTGCAAAAAGGAGAAAGCATCGGCAGCAAATCCTCTAAAAAGAATAGAGTATGCTTTTGAGTTTTATGCAATTCTTTTATTCCAATCTTTTATTCAATTTCACTGATTTTTTAATTGTATTAGAAAAATATCAAGTCTTTGTTACTTATGCAACATAAGCGCAGGGAAATACAATTTGAACTGGAGGTACAAATGAATTAATATTATCACGTCAAGTAATTCAATTGGATTTAAATAATTACAGAATTCCAGGGGAAATTTTGAAATCTCTCGCTGCAGAGATTAATGATC
>JBAGKK010010899.1:0-12068 GCA_037177015.1 Euceroptres primus
TTCGAATGTAGAATAATTTTTATAATAAAACCCTTTTTCGTAACCAGTCTCGTTATTTAATAGCCAGACCTCGTAAGTGTCAGTAATAGTGTCAGTGTAATAGTTAAATAATTGGTTTTTAATGTTGTTAGTAAAAAAGAGTGCACTTATATTCGAGTGCAGAAACGATAGTTTCATATGGAATGTAAGTTGCAAATATTGAGGAGTAGGTTGGTAGTGTGGAGCTTCACTTTGTAGAGTTTCCATAAAAGCTGCAATACAGGAGACAGCCGATGCGGTTGGCTCGCGTTCGCGGTGCGGCTGCACTCAAACTTCACGCGGGGGTACACCTACACGGAACTTTGTTGCTCTGTAGTTGCTAAACAAAGCACCGCAGAACATTATTGCATTTGACTTTTTTTCTTATTTTTTTTATTTTCTATCCGTCGTTACCGGCTGGCACAGAAGTCGTGGGACACCCTGTATTGCAAATTCCATATTCTATCTTCTCTAGAGCTGATTTATATTTGTTTCAGAGAATCACTAGACTTTGTGGGAATTGTAGGAGACCAGTTCGCACTTCAACGATCACTTTATTCCAGTTTTCCCTCATTCACGAATTCACCCACCTTTCTGCAATTGATTGTTCCCAGTCAGGGGCGTAACGAGGGGCTGGGGGTGTGGCACCCCCCCAACTTTCGAGAGCTGGCAATTCTAGGATGTTACATTAATAAATTTAATCAATTTAAAAAAATTTCGGTAATTTTGAATAAAATGAGCAATTTTCTAAAATTTGTCGGCACCAAATGTTGAAAAATGAGAAATGAATTTGGATTTGCATTAAAATATATTTCTTTGATTCAAAATTTCGGCATTTTATTGTGAATGTATACAAGTCGGCATTTTTGAAGGTTTCATCTTCCGACAATGCCGACTAATTAAAAGCTAATTGATTCAAAAAGAAGAAAATAAATATCTCTAACTCGGAAAAATGTCAAAAAAAATCAACGTCTTTATTTAATCGAAATCTCGGGAAATATATCAAGATTAACAATGTTAAATTGACTGCTTTTCGAAAGATAAAATTTAGTATAATAAACTAGTTTAATTACTCACATCTTGCTCTATTTGTTAATACAAACGTCTTTACATTTTGAAATCTGCAATTTAATTAATTTATTACAATTCAAAATTCTGAAACACTCAAAATTTAATTAGAAACCCCCGCTCAAAAGGCGCGCGCATGGTAATATCGATCGTCCGAGAATACTGAACTATCGATAGTCAATCATTATTTGATAAACCGGAATGATCCACTGCTGTTCGCGGAGAAAAATATATTGGTTGTACATAGCCAAGGTCACCTTATGATAATTTAGTAATACATATCGTCAAAAAATCTTTCAAAAATACTGTATCTGAATACACAAGTATATCGTCATTGAAAAATTTCTTTTCCTATTGGGATTCAGGTCACGTTGGTTTATGTTCGAACACGTAAGCGGGTGTAACTGTTTCATAAATCGCTTTTTTGTTAATATAATTAATCGGAATTTACGATACGATACCGAAACTAATGGTTATCATTAACAAAATTTATAGAGGATATTAATTTTATAGGCCAAATATGTGAAATAACCAAGTTACTTGAATTGATTACTTTTCGTATTACGGTCAGAAAATGTATTTTCAATAACTTATATCCATAATGATTACCACCCTCGGCATCGTATTGTCAATTACGATTGATCATATTAACAAAAATGCGATTTATGAAGTAGTTACGTTCGTTCTCATTCTTTTACGTTCAAACATAAGCGAAAGCAAACTAAAATGAAAAAAAACGAAAAGTGAAAGAAACGAAATTTATGTTATAAATCTGTCAAGTAATGCGATTTCCCAGAATTCAGTAGAGTTATATCCGCTTGTAGGTTCTATCGAAATGTCAAAGCCACCGCGGAAAAGAATAAAATTAGAATGTCAAGAATGTGGGAATTAATTCGACGATGATTACAAGACTCGACACAAAATGTCCAAACATAATTGGAAACATGTTAGAGTCAAACATGTCGGAGCTCCGTCAAATCCGTTTGAGGCCTATAAAAGAAAAACTCTAGTCCCATCTGTCCTGCCTTCTTCAGCTTCAAGTCTTGATCTTGCTGCGCCTAAACTTCCAGCTGCAGACGAAGAAGTCACTGAATTACTTACACAGAGTCACCTCAAAGCAGCAAATCCCCAGCTGTTTCAATTCCAGTTTCTCCTCAAAAGCTGAGTAAAGTCCAACCATCATTTCCACAAGTATCTTCGCCCTCATCACTGATACCATCTCCATTAGTGTCGCCAGAACCACAATCGCCAGTTTTGTCTCAATCAGCATCAGGTCTACCATTATCGTCCAAAGAAGTTGAGATTGATTTTACTTGAATTAATTTTTCTGGCAAGGTTGCAGAATTTTTGGAAAATTTTGAACGAGTGAATCAGATCTTGAATAGAATGAAAAACGAAGCAGTGACAAATTTGACAGAATTTTTTGTCGACATTATTAACTGTTTGACAAATATCCACAAAGAAAGTAACGAGTTGGTGGAATGAGCAAACAAAGAAGAAACAAAACTTGCACGTAATAAAACTCACCACCTGCACGTTGTTAGTGAAGTTTTGATAGACCATGGCCCTGGAAAACGGGAAAAAAAATATCTGCCAACGAACGTAAATATTTAAGTTCTCTTGGGCCATACTATCCGAAACTTGACATTTATCCAACCAATGCAGATATACCCTCAAACAAACAATGTCGATTCAACCCAACATGGTATTACGAGTTCTCATTTTTGGAATACAGTCCTTACAAAGATGCTGCATTTTGCTTTGCTTGCATTTTATTTTCGGAAGGAATAGGAAAATCTCACGCTAGTCCGGAATGGGTATCGGTGGGTGTTCGTCAGTGGCATAAAATGAAAAGTCGAGGTAAAAATAAAGAGGGAAAACTGATTCGCCATTTCACTTCCGAATCTCATCGAGCAGATCTACGTGATAACTGTAATTTCGTTAATGAAAAAGGTCATATCGACGTTTTACTGGACAAATCCATAAGAGAATACAAAATTCAAGAAGAACAAGAAAGAGAATATCATTTGAGAGTCTTGTAAGTCTTAATTGATGTCGCGAAAACTTTGGGGAGGCAAGGATTAGCTTTGCGTGGTAACGAAAAATCATCAGAGAACAGCGATGGAAATTTTCGACAGATTGTTAACTTGATTTCACGAAATTGTCCTTTAATAAAAAAATGGTTGGATGAAACCACAGAAAGACCACATCACGTGACGTACCTTAGTTCGATCACCCAAAATGAATTCATGAATCTCTTGGGAACTAAAACTCAAAAAGCCATCGTGAATGAAATCAACAAGCGGGTATTTTTTCTGTCATGGTTGACACAACTCCAGACTCATCACATCAAGATCGATTTGCTATCAATATTCGATACGTACTCCAAACAAACGATAGACCTGCCCCTGTTGAACGGCTCCTGAAAATGGATGTCGTCCTAACGAAAAAAACGGGAGAAGAGTTGGCTGAAAAAATTGTAATGGCTCTTCAGTCACTGGGAATCTCTATCAAAAACATCGTTTTTCAGTCACACAAATTCGCCAGAAACATGTCTGGGAAGTATAATGGTACGCAGCAAAAACTATCAGAACAATGTGATAAAAAAATCCCTTACATTCCATGTCAAACTCATCGGATCAACATATTCGTTGAAACAGCATGCAATGCGAGTGTTTTGATCAAAGGATTTTTCAATGTTTTAGAAGCATTATATGTGTTCTTCTATGGCAGTACAAAACGTTTTAAACGTATGCACGAAGAATTATAAAGTATTGAAAATTTATATCAATTGAAAAATTTGTCGAAAACACGATGGACAGCTAGAGTTGAGACAGTCAAGGCTATGTGGATTGCTTTCGAAGGCATTGTGCATGCTTTAGAAAGAATAAAAAACGATCCCGGATATTTTGATAATAGTACACGTATCTCCGCTTCTGGCCTGCTCAAAAAAATTTTGGATTTTGATTTTATCAGCTCGTTATTTTTTTGTAAGAATGTCATGTTCAAAGTAAAAAGTTTGACAGAAAATTTGGAAGCTGAAGAATTGAACGTCATTGATGCTTTGTTGTTAATGCAAAGTACTTCAGCATCATTTCAACAAATGAATGATGACCAAATCGATGCACTCATAAAAAGTTTAGTTTCATTCGCTGAGAAATTGCAGATCAATACTGATAATGATTTTTTAAGCATCACGAAACGTGCCGAGTATCAAAAAAGTTTGATGAAAATCCAGAAACAACTTTCGATTTTGATTTCTTGACATTTTATCGAAAAAAATTCAGAACTGTTTTTGAAGTTTTTACTATTTGCATTCAAAATAATTTGAAAGACACTTTTTCAAAGTTCAAGCCTATTCAGAAAATTTTCGAAATTCCAGTTGACAGAAGGAATGTCACGATTGAATCAATCAAATCCATTGTGCAATTAGAGCCCATATTCTTTAAAGAAGAAACAGAATGTTTACTTGCTGAGATGCAAATTCTTCTTGATTCACGTAAAAAATGTACCAATTTCGACAACATTTCCAAAGTTGTGTTCAAGCTGAAAAATGTAACTCCCTTAGCGCACAAACTCGTTTGTTTCATTTTGACGGCTCCTGTAACGTCAGCTTCTTGTGAACGTTCATTTAGTAAATTAAAATTAGTTTTAAATTATTTTCGGACTATAACGGGTGATGATCGTTTGAATGCTTTGATGCTGCATTATTCTTCAAAAGATAAAGTAGACGAAATTTATCTTCGTGAAGTTGTTCAAGAATGGTCCCTATTGAAACGATGCAGAATTAAAAGTTAACTTAGATGAATCTATAGATTCGGGGCACTTGAGGGAATCTGATTTTTATTTTTGCCTTCTGTTATCCTTTAATTTACATATTCCTGTAATTAAATTGCTGTAATAATAATTCATGTCTAATAATTCTTCAACACTGACATTCTCAATATATTGACATTTTTTCATGAAAATTCACCAATAAAATTCATTACATCACACAATTATTTCCTTATTTTTATACCCATATAAAATTTATGCAGTCGGAAAATTCTTACGATAAGTCGGCATTTCAATGAAAATCACCCCTCACCTCCACAACTGAAACCTTCGCGACGCCCCTGTTCCCAGTGCCTGGAAGAAGTTCTATTTCGATTATTGGCTAAACTCCAAAAACAAATCGCACCAAACTGGAGTTACTGGACCAGTAACTAGTCTTGCATTATTTGCAATTAATAAAGTAATCTCCTATGGAATTTTAGGTGAGTCCATATTTTTGTCCCAAATCAAAGTTTAACTCTAAATTTTAAGAATAAAACTAAATTTTCGTTTTCCGGATTATTTTAGGTCCAGAACACCCAGCTAATGCTGCTTGCATCGAAGTCATAGCAGATGCTGCAACTCATGCGGGATTTGTCGGTACTGATGCATCCCGAGATGGAGTTGTTCTCATTTGAATTCTTCAAGCACGTTCATCACTTGCTGGTGATCACCGCCTTTTACAAAGAAGCATTTTTTGAAATTATGCTCAGTTGTTACAGAACTTGCTTTGAAACACGCCTCGATATTCAATATTTGAAGAATATTATGTAAGCTACTATATTTTTTGGTTTAAATTCAATTAGTTGAAGATTGTGTAATTTAAAAATAAAAACCTTTCAATACTTAAATGATTATAAATAAACTACATATGTACGTTCAAAATCGGATACACCAGCTCTTTAAGTTGTACAATTTTTAATTAAAAGTTTTAATAGTTAAATAATGAAAAATAAAACGATCAAAATTAAATAATCTTAGATTTTAAAGTTATAAGAAAATTGAATCGCTAAATCTTGTACAATTTCAAATTGAAAGTCTTAATAGTTGAACAATTTTCAGTCCTTCTTTTCAATCCGTCGTATTTAAATGGCTAAAATGTACAAATTGTTTAATTTTTTGATATTTGATTTTGACGATTTTGATATTTGATTTGTTTGTTCAGTTTTGATGACTTCTTCTATGAAATCTTACACTTTTTAATATTTTTTATTTCTAGACTGTCCAATTTTGTAAGCTTTAAATTTGTACAATGTAGAACGTTCTAGTTTGGAATTGTCCAATTTTGAATGTGTAATTTGAAATTTTAAACACATCAGGTGTAGAATTGTTCCGCGATAGATTCGTTCATTTAAACATTCTTTTTTCAATACTCAAAATTATAAATTGTTAAGTTTTGAGGGTTTAATTTAAAAAATTTAAATAACGAAAAAGATTCGAAAAACTGGAAAAATCCGGGAATTTTTTTCTGACTCTTCTAATTATAGATAAAAAATTTTCAATAGAATAAAAATGATGTCCCTCAAATGATATAAAATGTCATTGGCAGTTCCAATACAATTATTTTTTAAATAAACATTTGTTTCCAGCCGCAGGTCATCAGCTTTCTTGATCAGCAGCAACCATCATTTCTTGAATCGATAGCTCCACAACAGTGTTGGGTAAGTTACTCTATTAATAGTATCTAGATACAGTTAAGTTATTTTGCAATAAAAAGTATCTAGTTACAGTTACAGTTCCTTTTTTAAAAAAGTACCTAGTTACAGTTACAGTTACTAGAGAAAGTAACCTAAGTTCCTTTTAAAGTTACTTTAAATTGTACCCCCTCCCTCTAATTAAAAAAAATTTTAAACAGATAGACGTCAGTTAAAATGAAAAATATGCGATATGTTTTAGTAAGTGAGCAACAATATATTAATTTGAAATAAAATTATTAAACTCTCTTCTTAATAGGATCTCTTATTAATTTTTAACAGCAGTTGTTTCTCAAAGGGCTGATCCCAGTGCGCAAGCGCGATCGTGATATTCTTTTGTTCTTTCATTGCGTGCAGTTACAAGTTACTGAAAAAATAGTAACTAAGTTAAGTTACAGTTACTTTTTTTTTAAAAAGTAACTAAGTTACTGCAAAATATACAAGTAACTCATCTTTTTCAGTAACTTAGATACTTGTAACGAGTTACTACCCAATACTGCTCCACAAAACCAGATGGGAATTCTACCTTGCAAGTCGAAAATCGAGTTCACGAAGAGAAAAATTTGATTTCAGTCGAGAGTGAAAGTCCTCGATTGACAGGCGGAGTAATTGCATCTTTAATTTGAAAACAAACAACCTCAGCAAGCTATCACTCTTTTCATTCAACCACCGACAAGTGTTTTGAGTCTTGCTGTAATTAAACCGACTGTTCAGCAATTTTCCGACTTTTATCAACCTTTGATTCAAACGCCTTCTCCAATTCCGGTGACCCCTAATGACGAAATCGAAATTTATAAAAGACTTTTCTCTTGATTTTACTACTTAACCTCCAAATTGAAATTGTCTCGATACGTTATTATCACTTTCACTTCTATCAATCAAAGAGTTTTCATTGCTGATAATGTACACTACCGGTCGGAATTGTGGCACCTCCTGTTTTTCGATAACTACTTAACTCTTCTTAATTTTAATCATATCGTAGATAAAACTTAGTCTATTATGTCAATAGATGAAAGGCCATACAAATTTTGTAAAAAAGAAGCTCAAGATGAACTAATTTTGAACATTTTGTTGAAAGATGATATTTCAAAAATAGTGAAATTTTTAATGTTTTCTTAAATCATACTTAAAGAACATCTGAAATATTAAATATTTTGCAATATTCTTGGGGTCATTTTTAAGATAAATATCTATAGAATCGAAGCAGCTTATTACCATTATTGTGCAATTTTTTTCTGGCATAGTACAAGGTGTTAAAGCTGAAACAAAAAAATTGGAAAATTTTTTAAATATTTTTTCTGCTGAGAAATATTGTTGTAAAATATATGCGCCACTCCATGAATGATCATCTGAAAACGATTGCGTTCATATTTAAAAAAATTTGTTTAATTGGTCTATAATTATGCCTTATACTTCTAAATTCGATTCGTGTATTTTAAGTATAGTAAATTATTTTTCATTAAGCCAGAAATAATTTTTGAAAATATGTGGACGTGTGAAACATGGCGATAGTACGTCATTTTTAAAATGAATTAATCATTAAAGTTATTTATTTAAAATTAAGTAGAGAAAAACAGTAAGATTAGGGATGATTTAAATTTATTATCTATAATGCTATTTTGGAGTTATAGTTGAAATAGGAGAGGAAAAATGTACTTGAAGTGACCTGTCCACATGTGTCATTTTCGTAAAGTTTGATAATTTATTACAAGCAAAATACACCACCGAACTTATTTTAAAACAAAAATTAATATCAACCTTTTGCACAGTATGCGGCGAAATTGCTCATCAAAATTTATTCTTCCAGATTTTTGTCTTCAAAAACCTGAAAATTAGCAAAAAACACCATTTTCAAACCCGCGTATTTTCGAATATACATTTTAAAAAAAAAGTTTTATCTATGCGAATTAATTATTATACTTATATCTATCACTCACAAAGACGTCACGGAAGTACTTTGCGTGATTTTCCTTTAAATCGCGTTTAAAATTTTGTCTCGAACGACCGATTTTGACAGACTTAACCAAAGTAGGTAAAGCAAACTGAAGCAAACCTACTTTGGTTAAGTCTGTCAAAATCGGTCGATCGAGACAAAATTTTTAACGCGATTTAAAAGAAAACCCCGCAAAGTACATCCGCGAAGTTTTTGCGAGTGATAAGTGTAAATAATTTATTCGCATAGGTAAAACTTTTTTTAAAAATGTATATTCGGAAATACGTGGGTTTCAAAGTAGTGTTTTTGGCTAATTTTCAGATTTTCACAGACGAAAATCTGGAGGAATAAATTTTGATAATCAATTTCACTGAACACCGTGCAAAAGGTTGGTATTGATCTTTGTTTCGAAACAAGTTTTAAAATTTTCAGTGGTTTATTTTGCTTGTAATAAATTATCAAACTTTATGAAAATAACTCATTTTGACAGGTCACTTCAAACACATTTTTATTCTCCTATTTCAACTATAACTCGAAAATAGCATTATAGATAATAAATTCAAATCATCCCTTATCGCACTGTTTTTCTCTGCCTAATTTTAAATAAGTAACTTTAGTGTTTAATTCATTTTAAAAGTGACGTACTATCGCCATTTTCCACACGTCAACATGTTTTCAAACATTTTTTCTGGCTTAATGAAAAATAATCATTTTCAGATGATCATTCATGAAGTGACCCATCTATAACGCTATTTTGGCATTATATTTGAAATAGGAGAGGAAAAATGTATTTGAAGTGACCTGTCAAAATGTGTCATTTTCGTAAAGTTTGATAATTTATTACAAGTAAAATACATTACCGAAAATTTTTAAACTTGTTTTAAAACGCAGATTAATACCAGCCTTTTTCATGGTATTCAGTGAAATTATCCATAAAACTTTAATCCTCCAGATTTTCGTCTTCCGAACCTAAAAATTGTCAAAAAACACTACTTTCAAACCCACGTATTTACGAATATGTGACGTGGAACGAAGAAACCAGTCATATGACCGAAAAATCGATTTTCAGGTTTTTATTGATTCTGAATAATGAAGATTTCCCCTATCGAATAAAAAAATCCCCATAGCTCCACGATCAAAATTGAATTTTCTGGAGCTCAAAGTTGTACAAGGGCCCCTTTATCTTTCTTCGTCTTGCTTTCACTTTGATCCACTTTTTCTTGAAAACTCATTTTCGGTCGTAAGGCTGGTTTCTTCGTTCCACGACACAAATACATTTTTAAAAAAGTTTTATCGGTACGAATAAAATATTTACACTTATATTTATCACTCACAAAAACTTCGCGGATGTACTTTGCGTGGTTTTCATTTAAATTGCGTTTAAAATTTTGTCTCGCCGGCCTAATTTTTGTCAGTGTTAACCAAAAAAGGTAAAGCAAACTGAAGGAAGCAGTCAATGTCTCGAATCCTTTCCTTTTTGGAATTTAAAATTCGACACAAATTTAACACCTCTTCGGAAGTACAATGAATGAATATTTTCAATAAATTTCAAAATAATTTTAAAATTATTTTGAAATGATTTTTAAATTGAAATGTTTTATAATCATTTGAAATAATTTTGAAATTATTGAAAATATTAAAAAGGCATTGACTTCTTCCTTCAGTTTGCTTTTCCTACTTTGGTTAAGTCTGTCAAAATCAAGCCGGCGAGACAAAATTTTAAACGCGATTTAAAAGAAAATCACGCAAAGTACATCCGCGAAGTTTTCGTGAGTGATAGATATAAGTGTAAATAATCTATTCGTACAGGTAAAACTTTTTTTAAAACTGTTTATTCGTAAATACGCGGGTTTGAAAGTAGTATTTATTTGCCAATTTTCAGCTTTCTAAAGACGAATATCTGGAGGACTAAGTTTTTATGGATAATTTCACTGAAAACCATGAGAAAGGCTGGTGTTATACTGCATTTGGAAACAAGTTTTAAAATTTTCGGAAATGTATTTTACTTGTAATAAATTATCAAACTTTAAAAAAATGACACATTTTAACAGGTCACATCAAACACATTTTTCCTCTCCTATTTCAACTATAACTCCGAAACAGCGTTATAGATAATAAATTTAAATCATCCCTAATCGCACTGTTTTTCTCTACTAAATTTTAAAAAAGTAGCTTTAATGTTTAATTCATTTTAAAGATGACGTACTGTCGCCATGTTCCACACGTCCGCATGTTTTCAAACATTTTTCCGAAGTCTTTCCGAAGTACAACATTCTCACATTTTGAAAATCTTCGGTTCCATATTCTTGCTAAATGCAAAATATGTGTATATGTATATCTTTTTCAAAGAATTATAATCTGCACGAAACGAATAGGTGAATTGTGTACTAGATGTTCCGAAGTATTTATAAAATAAAATTATATGATTGAAATTGACATCTATTTCTCATTCTTTATTTTCCCAAATTATCTGCGTAAAAAATTATCAGAAATCATCATTTTGCTGTTATAGTTATGTAATCAATTTCATATAAACATTTATTAATAAGTTTCATATCATTATAAATTATAATATTTACTTTCATATTCATATTACATTCAATATTTAATTTAGAATGGAGTTATAGTTTATATAATATCATGAAATTCTGAATATTTGTTATAACTTTATCAATGTCACGTTTCGCTATCAAAATACTGAGGATATTTTGGATTAGGCGAGATCGTGACGCGTGGAGGAGGTGATTAGTATACTTCGGAGGTGTTGCTTTTCTCAAAAAAGTTGGTAAGACTTGTTATTTTTTTATATTTTGTGGGGACGTTGCTTTATCGGTTCTATGGGATCCGTTATGACATGATTTTCGAAAGAAATAGAAGAAATACGGTAGAATAGGTAATATTTATATTTTATAATTGACTTATAGCTAAAAATACAACTGATACTTGCGTAAGGTGTTTTCGGGGTTCGGTGCATACTGAAGAGAACTTATTAATGTTCTCTTTCCGATGACACGATTTCCTGAAATTGTCTATTTTTTTACGTCGGTTCACTTCCACTGCTTTTACAATATTTACGGAGTTTTTAAAACGATTCACCTAACTTCTTGGTTTCCTCGGTGAGAAACTCTACCTCGGTGGAAACGCCTTTTATTACCGTTTTTTTTATATTATGTAAATATAGCCGTGTTTAAATGAAGAGAATGACGGGACTCCCGTGTTCTTAGAACTTAAGCGAGTTCTTAACTAACTATTCGAAACGAAGAGACGCTTCTACTGCCGATGCACGGGTTTTTATAGCCGAAATTTGAGGTAAGCAGGAGTGGGAAAGATGAGGAATAAGAGATGTAAATTTTAGTGGGGTTTATTTCGTAGGAGAAAGGGATGGGTTTTTCGTTGATTGGCTTAAAGGTCTGGAAGGTAGGCGTCTTTCAGACTTAAATTGGAAATAGAATATGGAATGGGGAGATTGGAAAAGGTGATGGGCGGCAATAAATGGTGGGAAATGATATCGATGTGGATGTTAGAAGAAATAGGAATTATAA
>JBAGKK010010910.1:0-12068 GCA_037177015.1 Euceroptres primus
TCGAGTTCAAACAAAAGGATACAGTAGTGACATCTATTTCAGCATTGTAAAGGGCGCGAATTGCAAATTCTCACAAAATCAATATTTAGAACGAAAATATTCTCTTCAGAAAATAAAAACTAGTCCGAATCGAAACCGCCGTTATCATAACCAGATTGATGAGAATAAGGTTGTTCTTTTGCCATATTTTTTCGTAAAGTATCCGCACTTTCATAAATAGGACTCTGTTCAACATTGCGCTGTTGAGTTCTGTGTACAGTTGAACGATGTTTCATAGCATTAATCACAGGTTTTTTGAATTTTCCTGATTTTTCTGAAACAAAAAAAAATTTACTTCGACGAGATGATTATGTACACTCCCGACAGAAAGTTTGGGTAAATTTATATTTAAAAAAAATTTCAAACGAATGTGATATCTTAAATACAACTTTTTAACAATTTCTAACGATATTTCTTTAAAAAGTGTTTAAATCTGCGTCAAATGATCCCTATTTGAATTGTTTCTAATTCACTATGTAAGAAACTCTGTGAGATATATCACTCTGTAAGAAAATATCTTTAAAACACAAGGTTTTTTGCCAATTTCTTAAATTACCAAAATCTCCAAAATTATTTCAAATTTTTTAAGTTTCTAGGGCTCATTTCAAAGGGCTCATTTAAATTCCTGCACTTTCTACTGAAATCATCTATAGATTTGTTGGTGTACTTGGATAAATTTGGCAAAGGGTTAAACGTGACAAAAAATAGCCTGAAAATTTTGAAGAATATCAATTTAGTCGATTTTTGAAATTTCCTTAAAACCAACTTTCTTCGACCGTTTTTTTGATAACGTAGTTATTTCCACTAGAAACATTTATTTTGATCATACGGTCATGACCGTATGACCAAAATAAATGTTTCTAGTTAAAATAACTACGTTAATTTTGAAGAATGGTTACTGTCGTAATAAACGGTAATAAAATATAATAACTGGAGATTCTATAATTTTTCCAGAACTTATTATCAAATCACTTAAGCTTTGATTTTTAAAAATAAGTTTGAATAATGAAATCGTTCTTCAAAATTTTCAGATTATTTGTCACGTTTAACCCTCTTCCAGATCTATTAAAGTGTACCAGCAAATCTGCAGACTATTTCAATAGAAAGTGCAGGATTTCCCCTTTAAAATGAGCCCTAGAAACTTAAAAAATGTGAAATAATTTCGGAGATATTGGTAATTTAAGAAATTGGCAACAAACTTTGTTTTTTATAGATATTTTCTTACAGAGTGATCGAGAAAAATTCAAGTAGGGGTCCTTCAACGCAGATTTAAATCCATTTTAAGGAAACATCGCTAAAAATTGTTAAGAAGTTGTATTTAAGATTTCACATTCGTTTAAAATTTTTGAAAAATATCAATGTACCAAAACTTTCTGTCGGGAGTGTATCTGCTAATATTTTTTAATTACCTTATTTCCAAAATGGAAAATATTTTATTTAATTTTTTTGACCTAGTAAAAATTCGCGTGAAAATTTAAATGCAGATTTAAACGAAATGCCCATTATCATACATAACTTTTACAAAAACCTTGTAATTACCTGCTAAGTCAGTTCTATCCAAATATTCGTGAAATAGACTCTCGAAACTTTCCACAATGAATGATTCTCTGCGATCCATAAGATCAGGCAGAGTTTTTCGAGATCCCGGAGGTTTTTTAGTATTCTTTTCACCATCTTGAATCATTTTATCATAAGCCTTCTGAACGTATTTTGAGAATATATCACGATACCTGACAACGACTGCTTCATCAGGAAGTTTAGTCTAAAGAATTAAAATATTTGGGTAATATTTGCATTGCACATAACTTCAATTCTAATTCTATTACTTTAATCAACTTTAATATCAATTACGGTATTACAATACTCACTTTATTGCAGCAATACCAATCCAAGGAAGTTATAGCCAACAAATGAGAGAAGGTTTCAAATCGATGAACCAACATCGAGACAAATTGAATGAAAAGAATGCTAAAGAAAGTGATAATGAAAACCATACCAATTGGTTCAAGACGCAAATAATGTTTTTCGATGTGAATGATCTGAAAAGAAATTTAATAATTAACTGAATTCAGAATCAGGAAATTTTGAGACGAATTGAAAAGGAATGCAGATCACAATAAAATATGAAATTTCGCATGCATTTATATTTTATATCAACCTCTGGATTTTCGATGTCGTAAGTCACTTCGTAAGATGCTCCAAAAGGCCACACGAGATGTAGTTTATCTTTATTAAGTTGCATCAGAAAAACCATAATAACGAAAAGGGCGTTTACAATTAAAAATTGAACGACGCATTTGTTACGTAAACTCATCAACTCCTTCGCAACTTTTTCCTGAAATCAAACGTCTCCTTGAATTAAATTAAAGGATTCCAAACTAAATTTCAAACATCAGCTGCAAAGAATATTAGAATACTTCAAATAATCATTATTTCGAAAATTTAATTTAAAAATAATGTTTATTAAATCTAAAACAAGGGCTCAAGAATAAAACTTTTAAAAATGTTGTGAAATAATTAATTTTTTAAATTATTGTATTGAAAAAATCTTTTGGGTTTACTAACATTTTTCTTTTTAGTCTCCTCATCCACAGGGATCGGTTTTAAATACGCATCTATTACATCAGTCCAGAAATTTTCCTCTTCAGGAGCAAGATAACTAATTCCTGCTTTTACCATTTCTCCATGGAACATCCAAGAGGGATTGACAATAAAATCAGTCTCGTCTCGAATAGATCCAGAATAAATTGGTACGTCGTCAGTGCTCTCGTTATCAAAATAATCAGAATCTTCCACTTTGTAATCACAAGTAGAATCAAATTTATAAATAGTGCTTTCCTTTTCAGAAAACACGGTATCTGGTTCAGACTTGAAATCAATGGTACTATCCTTTTCTGATTTGTCGACAGTAGAGAGATTTGTACTCTCTTTCTCAATAACAAATGAGTTCATACACTCCAAAACCGAAGGAGGTGCATCAACAACTTTTCTGTAAAATTATACAAAGTTATTATAAACTCCAGATTTTTAGGAACATAAATTTGCAATTAGACAGTTTGTAGTTTTAAATATTAGTTAAAAATTCATTCATTACCTCTCGATTGTATGCAGACGTTCCTCCATTCGAGAAAGCATGTCAGAAATTTGATTGAGTTTGATTACTTCTTCGGATTCTTTTTTATGAGTACACAACATACATTTAAATAACCAAGCCAGGGAAAATTCAATAGAGCCTTTTATATTGGAATTCTTATCGTCTTTCTTCTGGTCTGCATTGCTTACAAAATCTTTCTTCTTAATGTCTTTAGTCTCCTTTAAAAATAAAATAAAATATATTTTATTATTTTATAGTTATGAAATTAAAATAGTAATAATCGGTGGGGCTAAAGCCAACTACATACATCAACATTTTCTACGCAAAATAGTAATAATTAAAAATAAAAAACTTAAGTAATAATTAATAAATTAAGTAATAATAATAAATTAAGTAATAATTGAAAATTAAAAATTAATATAAATTTACTTACTGGTTCGGTAGCATCAGGGGACTTAGAAGCTCTCGTTCCCCAGGAGATGTTGTGAAGATTGAAAATAGCGAAAATAATCAAAAGCATGTACATGGAAGGTACAGTAATGTAGTAAATAATTCCGCAAATAAGACAAGACCATTCTCTGGGGTGAAGAAGACCTGCTATTATCATCTGACCAGCTATTATAAAAAATAGCAAAGTACTTGGTGCAAGCATTCCATCTTCAGTGATTTGGAGCATTATTCCGATTAGGACAACACCCATAATTAGACCATAAATGGCTGAAATTATTTCGGCAACCTTCAGCTGACAAGAAAAAGAATCTTAAATTATTTAATGGACATTTTTCTATTTCTTAGCCAAATTCAATCACAAAATATCTTATTATTTAATATATTTTTAATTTTGAAATTCAATTCTTCAAGTCTGTCATTATTTCTAATTTATTATAATTTAAAAACATAAATAAAAATTGTACTTGTATTGGTTCTTTACAGATGAGGCAAACGGCTATGAACGTTACAAGTGGTATCAAATTATAGGATAAACTAGTCCAGTTGTCGATTCGAAAAGTTGCGACAAAAGCTCCTACCAACATTAGGAAAATCGTTCCTGGTCCAATAATGGTAGCTCCTAAAAAGTAAAAAAAAATATTTTAAAATTGGTTCAGCCATTATTTTTGAACCATCCAAAGTTGACAGCATCTAAGCCGAATAAGAATAAAATGAACAGTATATAAATACAAATTAAAGGATTTTTAATGTGCAACTTCGTAAATTCTTACCCATCAATATCCACTGATAAAATATGTACAACCACGAAATATCATTATTCCAACGTCTCGTTTCCTCAGAGGTACTCAGCAAATCGAAAATATTGGCCATTGTCGAAGGAATCCATCTTCGTCGTTGAATGTAAAATTCATCAAAATTTTCAGGGGCATGAGTGTAAGCATCACTTGCAGCAGAATATTCAACCTGATTAAAATATTCTTGTAATTTTCAAAATAATAATCAAGAAGAAATAACAATTAAAAAAAAATAAAATTCAACAATTCAACTTTGAAAATTCGTTTTTTCATTTCAATTCAGCGATTTATAGATTTATATTCTAAGATGATATTTATATCTATTTATATACATATATTATAAATATCGGTGCATCGTGGGTGTCTAGAATTTCTTCTAAAAAAAATTCCAGTACTTTTCCAGGTTTTTTAGGTAAAAAAAAAAATTTCCAGGTACCATTTTTTAATTATTACCATAAAATTTGATAGAAAAAAATCTCTTTTTCTTGAACCAGAATAATGGACACAATTAAATGAATCATATAAAATGTTTATTATGCGATTTATGAAATTCTTGAGTTTAGCTAACTGTATCTGCATAAGCTCAAAAAACTATTTTTTGTTTAAGGGAAAACTCTCTAAAAGAATTAGTAGTTTTTTACTAATCTTTCATAAAAAACTACTATTTTACAATAAAAAACTAATATTTAACAATCAAAATACTATTTTACAATAAAAAACTACTATTTTGCAATAAAAAACTACAAGTTCTCTTAATAAGCCTAACAATTATGCAGTTTAGTAATTTTCCAATTTCGCCTTTTTCGATCCGCTTTTAAAAAAAAAAAAACTTTCTTTTATCAACAAAAAAGAAGTCAATTGAGGGAGCTCGAGAAACTAATGTAGTTTTTATTAGTTTCTTAAAAAACTTGAAAATTTAGATTTAAAAAATTCCCAATAACCAGTTTTTCAGTAGTACCTTTTTTTTAAAAAGCTTTATTTTACCATTCAAAAAAGAAATGAATTTGAGGAGCTCGATAAGCTAATGTACTTTTTATTATTTTATTAAAAAACTTAAAAATTAAAACTTAAAATTTATAAAATTCTCAATTTCCAGTTTTTTACTGCGTTCTTTTTTTAAAAAAGCTTTATTTCATTACTTAAACAAGAAATCAATCGGGGGAGCTGGAGAGAACTAATGCACTTTTTATTATTTTATTTAAAAGAAAATTAAAATTTAAGAAATTTAAATTAGATTAAAATCAAATTTAAAATCCTATTTAACGCCCAAAGATCAAGTTAATGTAACATGTTAACATGTTAACATTAAATTTATTTTAAAAACTCTCAAATTTAAATTTGAAATTTTTGAAATTCCCAATTTTAAGTTTTTTGATCCGGTTTTGTTTCAAAAAGCTTTATTTTATGACTAAACTAAGAAATAAATTTGTGGAGGTCGAGAAATTAATTTACTTTTTATTATTTTATTTAAAAAATTTAAAAATATAAACTTAAAATTTTTTTAATTCCCCCTTTCCAGTTTTTTACTGCGTTATTTTTTTTTAAAAAAGCTTTATTTCATTACTGGAACAAGAAATAAATTGGGAGAGCTGGAGAGAACTAATGCACTTTTTATTATTTTATTTAAAAAACTGTCAAATTTAAATTTGAAATTTTTGAAATTCCCAATTTTAAGTTTTTTGATCCGATTTTGTTTCAAAAAGCTTTATTTTATCACTAAACTAAGAAATAAATTTCTGGAGGTCGAGAAATTAATTTACTTTTTATTATTTTATTTAAAAAATTTAAAAATATTAACTTAAAATTTAAAAATTTCCTCATTTCCAGTTTTTGGCTGCTTTCTTTTTCTTGAAAAAACTTTATTTCATTACTCAAACAAGAAATCAATCCGGGGAGCTCAAAAAACTAATGCGATTTCTATTATTTTATTTTAAAAATTTGTAAATTTAAATTTAAAATTGAAAAAATCCCCAATTTCGACTTTTAGCTGCGGTCTTTTTTTAAAAGCTTTATTTTATCATTGAAACAAGAAATCAGTTGGGGAACTTAAAAAAATTGTAATTTTATTTATTTGCGAAATATAATTCGTAAGCTTTAACAAAAATTATATTATATTATATAATATCTTCTGATTTATGGAAAAATTTTATTAATCAGGGACTGCACAATTAATTGAAATTTTACTTATATTTCTTGAACATATCTTCTGTTATATGGAGAAATTTAATTAATCAGGGAGGATACATAAACTTTCATTTAATTGACCAGAAATTCGACGAAACGAAGAGGCCCCCAATCCCCTTTGTGTGCCCCTCTGATTAATTAAATTTCTCCATATATCAGAAATCAGAAGATATTGTATAATATAATATAATTTTTTTAAAGCTGACAAATTATATAAATTATATTATACTGTATCTTCCGAAATTATAGAAAAATTCAATTAATCTGGAGGAGGGGCAAGGAGGATGGATTTCTTGTTTCAATGATAAAATGATGCTTTAAAAAAAAGACCGGAGCGAAAAACTTGAAATTGTGAATTTTTGAAATTTTAAGTTTAAATTTGTTTAAGTTTTTTAATAAAATAATAAAAATAACATTGGATCCTTGATCTCCCTGGACTTATTTCTTGTTTCAACGATAAAATAAAGCTTTTTAAAAAAGACCGCAGCGAAAAACTGAAAATTGTGAATTTTTAAAATTTTAAGTTTAAATTTATTTAAGTTTTTTAATAAAATAGTAAAAGGAACATTTCAGATCCTTGATCTTCCTTTCCCTTGATTAATTTCTTGTCCCAAAGGTGCTATAAAGCTTTTAGAAAAAAATCGTAGCAAAAAACTGGAAATTGGGAATTTTTTAAATTTCAAGTTTACATTTTTAAATTTTTTAATAAAATAATAAAAAGTGAAAGTGTTTCTCAAGCTCCCCTGATTGATTTCTTATTTTGGTGATAAAATAAAGCTTTTTAAGAAAACCCGGATCGAAAAAGTCAAAAGTGAGGAAAGTCACTAAATTGCACAATTACTTGAATTAGTAAACTAGCCTTTTTTTTGGTAAACTAGAAACTAGAAACTAGAAAACTTTTAGTTTCTTTTAGTAAACTAGAAATGAGCAGTCTTCTACAAAAGCTTACTGAAGCCTCGACTGAAGCAATTGATAAATAATTATTAAATCTGACATTATTTCTTCTCGTTACTTCATTTGAAGAAAACTACTAATTCAGATGTTAAGATAAGAATTCCAGGACTATAAATGAAATTAAAGGATTCTTCCAGGTTTTTTCAGGTAAGAAAGAATTCAAAGACTTTTCCAGATTTTCAAAGATTTCCAGTACGCTAGACACTCTGATTATAATTTTATCTTACCCTGTAGCCCTTTTGAAGGATAAGAGTACAAAGCCAACGATCTTCGCCCTGATCGTATTGAATATAATGCCTGGCTTCAGAAGATTCTGTTGCATATTTTCTCATAACATTATAATCCATAAGGGCACTTCCTCGAAAAAGTGAAAAACATCCAGGACTGCAAAGAACACAACCAATCGTATGCTCCGTTGATTTTTGGAGCCAGTGACCAATCGCGTACTCAAATTTTTGGAACCAAACAACTGGACCTAGGTGATAAAGAAACCAAAAAAAGATTAAAATTTGTTTCTCTATTTCAAAACTCTTGTTGCTTTACAATTGTCAACAAAATAAAGATGATTTAAAAGCACAATATATTTACCACTTCCAATCGGATGAATTCGACCACAAGCAGCTCCTAAAGTTTCGTCTCGTTTCATCAAGTCTATCAGAGTTTTAACAGCACTTGGATGAAAGTCAATATCTCCGTCCAAAGTTAAAATGTAAGTATTTTCTGCGATCTTTTCCTTTCGCTCTACAGCAATTGGCAATTCCATTATATTGAAACCCAGCAAATAATACATGTACATTACCTAATAAAGATAAATAAAAAAAATAATAAAAACAACAATAAATACTTCTTATTCGAGTTATTCAGCTTGAAACAATTTATTGTCTATATAAAATGGACCAAATTCGATAGTTTTATAATTTGAAAGAAAAAAATTTTTTTTTATAATTTGAAAGAGTCTGGATTTAAAGCTAAAGGTTGAAAATTATAAAAATATAATAGCCATAAATCAAAATTAAAAATTATAAAAATTTGAAAACCTCCAATAAAAATGTAATAAAATCTGGATTCTTGACAAACTGACTCCATATTTTCTTATGACGAATCTTATTCTTATCCCAAAATCAATCAAAATAAAAAAATATAAAAATTTCAAAACCATCAAGAAAAATTTAATTAAATCTGGATTCTTCCCAACCTGACTCCATCTTTTCTTATGACGAATCTTATTCTTATCTTTCAAATGAACAATTAAATTGGTTCCACCAGGCAAAGTCCATTTCAAACGCCCTCCAAACGGGGTGGGATATTTTTTTGGAGGTCTGGCTCGCATTCGCATTTTAGTCAAATTTTGTTCCACAACTGTAACGAATAGGTTTACATATTCATTCACTTGCGTTTCATTCTCATTTATACAAGGTCCTTGACACTTATGAACACATTCAAAGGCATCATCGAAGAAAACATGAGCTGTAAAAATGTTTTAATTATCTAACATGAATTTTCGAAAATTATTATTGACTATAATTAATTCTCTTAATTAATGAATTTGCTAGATATATTCTTACTTTCGAGATCATAGTAATCTGGAATACGAACGTCATAATGATCTTGAACGACTCGCATGGCACAATTATCTTTGTCCAATCTTAAAATGCTGCAGACTAATTTATTCATTTCTTCATCAGTTTCATGCCACATTGTAGCACAGGCCTTAATAATTGTGAGTCGATCATTGACTGCCACCGTAATATCCTGTAATTATTTAAAATTGTAAATAATTGATTCAAGAAATTTAAAAATTTTTCAAGCTGTCGAGAAAAACTTCTAAATGTAAAAAAATATTTTAAATGATTTACAAAATTAATTTTAATAACCACATTGATTGTTTAAAACGAACCTTTTTTAGTGGTCTATCTTTTTCTTCTTGTCCGGATTTCTTTCTTCTGTTTAGAGACAAACACTGATCGATAACAAGAGAGTCGTAAGTCGAAATGGCAAAAATACGTTCAGATCTTGCCAGTGTTTCGCAAGTGGAAGTCCAGGTGTGAGAAGTGATCCATATTTGAGAAGTCCACCAGAGGATGGAAGTCCAGACGTACCATTCAGAAAAAATTATTTCAAACGGTTTTAGTATGGGAACATCGAAAAAAAGATAGTCAGGAATTACTCCGTGGAAGGCACAAGTATTTTGATTTCTCAAATAATAAAAGAGAATCAAAAGGCCCGTAGTTGTGGGTGCAGACAACATCAGAGGAAGAGCAAATCCAAATCTGTGCATCAAAGTTTTACAGGCGTATTTACCTAAAATAGGAAATTAATATTCATTAACATTTTTTCAATATATATTATTTTTGGAGTAATAAATTCTCTAACTATTAAATCTGTATTAAACTAGACATTATTCTTACCACATGTGTAGGCGAAAAAACTGCTAAACACGTGTATAAGAACAATGTTAATTTGTACAAGAGAGCTCTCCTTCAAAATTGATACTACGGTTGATGTTGATGAACTAGATGTTCGTGAAAAAGCTATAACAGGAACGCCGTAATCTTTTATCCAAAATCCACTAAAAAAATGGTCTAAAGCAATCCCCTTGAAATAATAAACGATTAGAACAGCACTAAATATAAAGACAGATACTCTGACAATCGCTGTGACTCCCTGCATGAAGAATCGACTCGGTTCCAAATTTTTTTTAATTTCCCCTAACCAGGTTTCTGTAAATTGTATAAATTAGTAATATTAGTAATATCACTAATATAAATTAGTAATATTAGTAATATCACTAATATAAATTAGTAATATTAGTAATATAAATTAGTAATATTAGAAATCTTTAAAGTTCAAAGTAGGAAAATCACTTTTGCCAATAACAAGATAATATTGGGACAAGAAAATCACACCTTGTTTTTCATCAGTGGATACATAATTTGGCCACCAGCGAACTGATGATAAAACGAGAGCTACTGGAAGAATATATTTTGATTCTGATCTCTCTCTGTGTTTGAAAAAAAAACTTGCAAATATTCCTGTAGTTTGTAGTACAAATGCTAAGGCGTCTAATAAAGCAGATGTAAAATTTTTTGATTCTGGGCTACGTAGATATTTGATACCACTTCTCACAAAGGCTGCAAAGATATTTTAAAATGAAAATATTCAGCTTTGCAAATATCTACTTAATTTAATAATTATTATTATTACCGAGTAAGCTGGGTATGAAACAGACGCAACTCATTACAGAAGCGCCCTGTACTACATTGAGATCCGGTAGACAAAGCAAAAATAATAGAGCCATTCCCAGACTGTGAAGAACTTCAATAAAAATTGAGAATAGAAAATTTGGAACTGAGGGGAGATCTTCAATTTTTATACTCTTGAATAGACAAACTCTTATTGCATTCAGCATTCCAAGAAATTCTGGAACACTGAAAGCAATTATTATGCACCAGATCCAAGCTATTCGTCCAGCCTCTGGCAACATTGATGAGATATCGATGTCTTCAGAAAGATGTGAACCTAAAATCAAATTATATTTAATTAATTAAATAAAAATAATTTAATAAAATTCCATAATGAATTTTATAATTTTCAGCATTATTCTTGAAAATATAACACGGTGATACAGTGATTCTGAACTTTTTGAGTGACCTAGTGTAGGTTGTAGGTCTTGTTGAGTACAACACAAAACCAGGTTAAAAAAATTTTTTACACCCTCGAATGTTTAATTTAATGTTAAAAAACCGTTTTTGGGGAACTTTGTGCACTAATAAATTAACAACTTAGTCATTTTTCCAGCGATTGTGGATTTTGAAACGATTTTGGAAAGGGAAAGAATCGTAATTTTAAAATATACTTTTTCATCATTTACATCGAAAAGAATGTTACGGTGATTTACAGATGTTTTTGTTAGATCACACAAATCCGAAATTTATGCTGGTTAAAGACTTTACGGCGAAATTGAATCAAATAGAAAAAAGAGCAAAGATGAGTTTTATTTCTTTCTGCAAAAACTTTCTGTGGAACAAGAGAAGTACCGATTACATTGAAGTAGTGAATGAATTTCTAGAAGCTTATGGAGAAATGGGATGCAGAATGTCCATGAAAATTCATTTTCTGCATTCTCATTTTGGAATTCTTCCCAAAAAATTTTGGTCAATTCAGTGACGAACAGGGTGACAGATTTCACCAAAAAAGATCAGAAATCGAAGAGCGTTTCGAAGGGAAAAGGTAGATTAAAATGCTAGAAAATTACAGACACTACTTCCTCCAAAGTGATCGTGAGATTAGAGACGATAAAGTATAGCATAATAACTAGTCACAACGTCGATTGTCCGAAAATAGCAGAATTTTATTTTCTAAAAAAGTTTAATAACTCCGACAATTTTCAATGAATTTTCATAAATAAAATCTCACTTTACTCAGAATTGAACGCATTTTCAAAGTATTTACGTAAGCAAGTTTGTTTTTGTAAGAATTATGCAAAAAATGGTTGTCAAAGCGGAAAAAACGAGAAAATAATGTGCAAATTTCAGATTCTCACGAAAAAATCT
>JBAGKK010010920.1:0-12068 GCA_037177015.1 Euceroptres primus
AAAAATTTTTGAGATTCCCTTGAGAATTAAGTGTTTTCTTTATTGAAAAAACCGGCAAACTTCAACTAACACCCCTGATATATCCTATCGTTTAATCAAATTTTGAATTAATAGTTCGATAAATATGTCATTTTGTAAAAACATATTGTGCAAAAATAGTGATTATTATTTGCTGCTATTTAGAAATACTAATGAGAAATCGATTTTCAAGTTTAGAAAAATCTTCGTTAACTTAAAATTAACAAATCTACGTCGCATTTTGAATAGCTTGAATCATGATCTTAGAGTTTTATCTTAAAATAGCAAAATCGTAAAACCTGACATAAAACTTTGGAGCAATTTTTCGCATTTTTAACTTTAAGATATTCAAGTTATCACTCCATAATCATTTTTTCCAGCTAATGTCAATCGATTCTCATAAGCCCAAATTATTAAAGAAAATATTCTTGCCTTGATGCGAGTACTTTGCTCAGATATATTTAGAAAAAATTAATTAATCACAGGATATGTGAAAAATGATAGGGACTTAAAGTAGTCAACTTTTTGACAATGACCCATTTATGACTTATTTCTTTTATTCCTTGTTTTAGCATACTTTCATTCTGCTTTGTCACATAATATTGAAATTGTCAGTATTGGGAAACCTAAAAATATTAACCAATTTAACCCATATGAAATTCCATTTTTAAATACTATTATTTTATTATCTTCAGGAGTTACAATTACATGATGTCATCGTTTAATTTTAAATAATAATAAATTTAAAAAATTATTTAGATTAACTATAACTATTTTATTAGGTATAATTTTTTCTTTATTCATGTAATTAAATATAATGAATCATAATTTTGTTTGAGAGATTCAACTAATGGTTCATTATTTTTTATGACAAGCGGATGCCATGGTCTTCATGTTACAATTGGATCATAATTTTCATTAATTTCATTAACTCGATTAAAAAAAAATCAGTTATCATTATATCATCATTTTAGGTTTGAAACATCATCATGATATTGACATTTTTTTATATTATTTGAATTATTGTTTTTACAATAATTTATTGATGAAATTATTATTTTATATAGCATAGAAATTACATTTTATTTCCTATAAAAAAATAAAATTATTTTAATATAAAAAATTGATTATTAATATTTATAAATATTTTATTTTTTAAATAAATTTTTTAAATTAAATAATTAAATTAAAAAAATTAAATCAAATTTTTTTAATAAATATTTTTAAATTTTAATTTATTAAAAAACAATTACGAAATAAATTAATTCCCTTTGAATGTGGATTTGATAATAGTTCTATTATACGATTACCTTTTTCAATTCAGTTCTACAGAATTACATTAATTTTTTTAATTTTTGATGTAGAAATTTCATTAATTATTCCTATTATTTAAAATTCTAATTTATTATTTTGTTGTCAATATAATAGCATTTTTATTTATATTACAATTATTTTAATTATTGGATATATTATGAGTAAAAAGAAGTATATTAAAATTATTAAATTAATGAAATTTATAATATGGATAATAGTTAATTGAATATAAAATTTAAGTTGCATTTAAATATAATTTAATAAACTTTATCTATAAATAAATCTAAATATTAGAATATTTTTAAAAGTATCGAAAGTGCCCATCTTCAAAAGAAAGTCGATTTTATTTTTGATTTTAATAAATCAAGGTGAAATTTTTAAATTTTAGAAAAATGCTTATGATCAATCGAAAAGTCAGGAAAAAATCTATCGACAACGTCCTGGCTAAATTTTTTAAAATTATTTATCTCGCAACAGAGAGTATCCACCAAAAACTGCAAAATTTCACCCTCTCGAACTCGGCTACTTTTCGACAAAAGAGGAAAATATTTTTCGGTAAAATTACCACCCAGTAGGACAATACTTAGTCGAAGTTTGAGCCCGGTGTGAAATATCTCATTTTCGGGTTTGGACTTTTGAGAAATAATGCCCTATATACGAAAGAAAAATTTTGTGAGCAGGTACTAACTTCGCAATCTGCTACTGCAGAATGTGTTGCTGTTATAGTCTCACACAATTCACAACTTTTTCACTGGAAGAGGTTGACAATGTGTCGAAAAATGGTTCAGACCGTACAATTAAAGCATATAAGCCAATATAAATCTACTGATAATCGCTATACAGCTAGTAATTATCAAAAGATTTTCGAGACTAAATTCTCAATCAAGAGTGGTCATGTCATTGAACGAAAATTACAAGATGTCAGGTATCGAGGAAGTGATGCAGAATGGGGGTACCAGAGGAGTAGGAAATCGCTCTGAAGTGGGGACTGAAATAGACCAATCATAGAGCTAGGAAAACCGTCCTGCATTTTTAACTTGTGACAAAGTTATGCTGTAAATTTAAATGAAAATGTAGGAGTTTAAAGTTTAAAGGAAGTTTAAATGTAGGAAATTCCCTGCAGTAGTTCTCTGAAAATTTTCATAATCTTCATCAGTTATACAACTTCTTCTTAGAAACTAAAGGTTTGAAAAAGACACGGGTCCTAGGGTTTAGCTCAGTGCTCTTCCTTACTGTGTAAATCAGGATCACTATTTCACTGTTTCATTCTTTTATTGTTTCATAATCTCAATTTCAAGTTTACTCAGGTAGGTGGGTAGGCCGACTTATTTACTTATGGGTTATTGTAAAATATACTTTATTTACTTTTAACTTGAGGACCGTTATTCGAAAAGGCAACTTTTTGTAGTCATAATTTCATTGGCCGAAATTCGATATTTTTGGTTCTTTCTAATGAATAAAAGTAAACTTGAAAGTAAATAAAGCATATCTTGCAATAACCGATAAGTAAATAAGTAGGCCTATCCACCTACATGAGTAAACATGAAGTTGAGATTATGGAGCAATGAAAGAATGAAGCAGTGAAATAGTGATCCAAAATTACAGAGAAAGGAGGATCACTGAGCTAAGCCCTAGGACCCGAAAATCGGAAAGTAAAAAGATTATTTCCTTCACTCTGTTCATATTTGAAATATTGGCCCAGTAAATTATCTGGGCAGACAAATGGTCTCTGACCTTTACTTTCAAAGGAGGAGTAATATAACTGATGAGGATTATGAAAATCTTTATAGATAAATAATACAGGGAATTTCCCACAATTCAATTTCCAAACAGCATAACTGGGTCACAAGTTTAGTCTTTTCTGGCACTTTGAGATTTATGAAGTTGTTCTTCGTTCTACGGAATAAAAAGTTCCACGTTTACTGCGTGCGATCTACCTTTCCTCCCCCTTTGTAAACAATGAATCAAATAAAAATAGATATTCGAAAAAACATTTTTTGTTGATTTTAGAATTTTTTGAAAATTGGCAAAAACGGAATTTTCTTCTAATCTAGTTAATTGCGCATTGTAAATGTGTAATTCACATGTAAAATGCACAATTTAATAAATAAAAAATTTTTTTTGCATATTAATATTTTTTTGCAATGTCAAAAAATTTTTAAATCAACAATTTTTTTTTGTTGAACATCTATTATTATATTATTTTTTCGCGAAAGAGTTGCAATAGTTGAAATGGTAATTCAATTCAGAATGTATTTCCTCCGCATCAGAATATATATATTATAGAACTAACTATGACATCCAGCAGACGTTTATTAATTTACTTTCACGCTATATGAACATATTCCTATAAAAGACGTTTTGGTTCATAGAACGTTCTTTTGACGGAAGCCGTAAAACACTTTAGCAAAAGGAAAGGCTTCTTCTGGATTTTGTCTTATAATGGTTGAAATAATATGATTACTAATATAATTATATAATTATAATATATATATATATAAATAAGAATTATATAAGTATGTAATATATTAATATGTTAATGATTAATTATATTATTTATTATAATTATGCAATTAAATAATTATAAAATAATGAAATAATTATTATTATTTGTTATTTCGAATTTTTAAAATTTATTTATTTGTTCATATTATATGTATATTAAAATATTTTATTGATTTTATTTTATAATTATTATAAATAATGTTGTCTAAACATTTTACAATTTTCGGTTTTCATCTAAGTTATAATATTGCTATTGTATATATTTGATACACACGGCCCTGGTTTGTGTTGTCATGGCGATCTCAGTTCATTCCAGATGGCGCTGGCGGTGAAATTTTCTTTCTGCTGTCAACTGATTCTCATGTCAGTTTTCAGTTCCGTTTTTACTATATTTGAATAAATAATCGCGATCGGTCGGTTTTCGTAAGTAATTTCGGGCGTGAAGCTTCGGGAGTGCGGTTTTGAAGTGCAAGAGGCCTGTTTGAGCGTGCTGTGGAAAATCCACACGTGCCTGTGTGGTAGCGTTAGTGTGTACATATGCTGGCCAAGGATCTTTTTCCATAAAGGATTTTCCGACTTTTCCCTCGGAGTTTCTGTGCCAAAGGAGTCAAGCGCCTTTAGGAAAACTACAAGGTATCATCTAAACCCGGCGGTAACGGCGGGAAACCTCTATTTGGGTCTAAAAATGCGGACTAAAATAGTAATTTTTGCCATGCATTTTCTGGGCCAGGGCCCTTAAAAGGGACCCTTTTCAGTTAGATTTTTGTGAAAGAAAAGTTTTCGATTTTAAAATTTTCTTTTCGTGAAATCAATTTATACGACCTTTAAGAGAGAGAAGGTGAGTTGTGCAGAATTATTCTTTAAAAATATGGATTTTACAACCCTTTTAGTCGTAGTGGTACATCCCAAGAAGTGGGATACGGCATTTTGGTACAAAGCAAGTTCGTTTTGCACAGTTGTTAATTAGGATTCAAGAAAGTGATTTCATGAAGGGAGAAATAGAAAAACGGAAAAATCTCAAATGTATTACTTAGTATGATTATATAAATATATAACTATAATTATATAAGAATCAAACCTTAAGATACTCTTTTTTATATAAAGACAACAATATTTAAATTTTTGATCCGCCTTATTGGATCGGCCATGTTGAATCTTGAAATTCTGTTATCAGATTTGGATTTAGAGTCCCCTGAAACTTTAAGATACTCATTTGTATAAAAATACAATTCTTAAACTTTTGATAAGACATTTTGCATATTGAAATGAAATTCTGGTATAAAAATTTGGATTCAGTGACCCCAAAAACCTTAAGATACTCGATTCAATGAAATCAGAATGATGTAAAATAAAATCTAAGAGAAAGCGAGAAAAGGCTTCGGATATGACACAAAGGTTTCGGGTAAGACAAAAAAACATACATTTTCTAATGTTATGATACATCTTGATGGAATTACGAAATTTTTTGGTAAATCGATTCAATATACGAACACTTTTTTGGTTGTATTATAGTCGTTACATTAAAATTATTATCTCCTTCACTAAAAAACTAGAGGCTTCGGATATGACACGGAATTTTTACTCGCGACAAAATAATGATTTCAAATGTTCATTGTAAACAAACTTTTATTCTGTACACGTATGTAACTAGTGTTACGTAGTTAGAATTATTTTATTTTTATTACACTTTTAAAAGACTTCAAGTTTAAGAAAAGGACAAGTAGTTCCAGATTATGCATCTAAGAGCAGATGTTCGACGATCGTATAACCGAAGACAGAAGTTAAACTTTTGGGCGTAGGATAGTTGCGCCAATTGCCTTGTCTCTAATCCGTGGATCGAAAAAGGTTCTCTAGTCCTACGGGTTAGTTGCGCCAAGCCTATACCAATTCCGTGAAGAAAGGAATTATGAAACAGCCGCAACCTGTCGTACTAAAAAAGCAAGATTTTGTTAATCGCAAAATTTTTGAATTGAACACGGATGCGATTACACAAAAAAAGTGTTTGTAATTTTGTTATGTTACGGTTTTCTTCCCGTGCCAAAATAAAATAATAAAAATGTTAACATCATTGCCCAAGGTGAAGCCAATTTGTCTATTTTTTAAGTAGGTATTTCAAAAAATAGTTTAAATTTCAATGTTTTATTAAATTTTAGGTAATATTCGAAATAATCGACGTTTTGTAATGCTCTTAGGCTCATTTTAAAGCTATTCTTCCACAGTATCGCAACAGCTTACAAGCGTACGAGTATATGTTTAATATATTTACAAAAATTATCTGGCGTCGGTAATTGTAGTTTTAAATTGTTTGTAGCATTTTTATCCAGCTTCAAATAAATAATATCTCTGGGATTTACTGTGAAATGATGCAGATGGACAAACACAAAGAAATATTTTGATGTTATTATGTATCTGTATTATTTTTCCCTCTTCTTAATAAGAGTTTGTATTTCGCTACTTAATTTAACACCTCCAGTCTATCTAAAAAGAGACCCCCCCCCATCGTTGAGCTTCTAATCCTCCTAATCCGTCCCTTGCAGAGTCTTAGCGCAACTAACCTATGGCTCACAAGGATTGGCACAACTAACCTCCACCGAAACTTTTTACTGTCCCTTTCAAAATTTATTTAGAATTTATGATTTTAATCCTAGAGTGCAATCTTAAAACTTTCTAAATATACCGCTGTATTTTGTATTTATTAGCCAGACGTGATTCTGGGCGACCCTAGGGATTAAGTCTAGGAACCTTCTGCAACTTTTATTGCGCCTTAACCTCAAACGGACCCCCTCGAGTGCTCTTTATTGTCTTTGGGTTTTTCCTCAAACCGACCAATGAATGTCTATGATCCTTAAATTTTCCATCCACCTCAGGTAAGCTAAGTTTGAGACACACCTTCTTTCTCCCCCGACTGGGTTTCGATGCCACTTTTGGCAGTCAGATTCCTTTTAGCTTCCAAACGAACAGCTTTGAGCTCCCGTGAGCGCGGTCTTGATACATAAGTTCCTCATGTATCCTATGTTAAACTTACGAGTTTCATAAATGCTTTATCAACTATTGTGTATCTTAAACCAATGGTCAACAGTTTATTTCAACTTTTTCACCTTCGAAAAACTAGTATGAGTGAAAAATAAACGTAGAGGTCTGAACTTTAGTTTCATGCATAATAAAGCTTTATCAAGATATTTTAAGGTTTATTAAAACAAGATAATTGAATGTAATGCTATTTTTAATTAAATCTGAAGACAAAGTTCTAACGCTATTATTATTATTAATAAGGATTATTCTAGAAACTTTTCAAGTAACTAGAATTTTAGCTAAAACATTGTAGTTTAAGAACCTGCAACTCATAAATTAAAAAAACAAGGAAATTCTAATAAAAAAACGCCGCGAAAGCTAAAAATCGTGTTAAGAGACATGGCAAAAGGGCTTCAGATATGACAGATTTCTAGCTCCCCCATAAATTCAGCTTACACTGAATACATAACTATACTGTGCATCACTGCTGTTTCAGTCAAGTAAATCTATCCACTTGTTGTAAGTGCGATCTTACTTGATGTAATACACACATTCGTGGGACAAGAAAATTAATATATTGATCGAAATAAATATTTCTCTTAGCCTGATAAATAAATAATAATTTGCTTCAAATAGATATGGGCTTAAAACGATTGCTTCGTTTATTCAAGCAAGTACCTATTTTTTCAAGTTTCAATCCATCTATTTTCTTAATCTGTACCAAAATACAGTATCATCGGAAATTAACAGACCACTTTAAAAAATTTTATGAAAAACTCGCCGGCCTGTTCTTGTGAATAATTCCGTAAAAAATGAAGATACGGAGATTCAAAAAAAGCAGTTGGAAAGCTTACTAAATTCCGCGTCGATTAAAATCTATATGATTTTTTAAAATAAATGTGGACCGAGAAAGCATGTGAGAAATATAGCGATAATTTCGATTTTTGTCGAATTTTCGTTCCTAAACTTTGACGCGCGGCAACTTTCAGAAAAGTGATGGGAAAAATTTGTTAGTCATGTAGAATAAACCGAAAAACTTTCTCTTTATACTGAGACGAAGAATATAACAAAATATTTAATAGTTTTCGAATTATCATAAAAAATGTAAAAGCGTGTTCAAGACGAAAATCGCTCGGTCGAGGGGCGGGTCGATCTCCTGTGCTTTGTTAATACATAGGAAATAGAGACAAAAGACTGTAGTGGCCGCTCAACCGATCGATTTTCGTCGAGGACACACTTCTACATTTTTTATAATAATTCGAGAACCATTGAACATATTTTTATGCTCTCGATCTCATTTTAAAGAGGAAGTTTTACGGTTGATTCTCCGTGACTGACAGATTTTTATCGAGTTGCCGCGAGGCAAAGTTGAGGAACGGAAATTTGATAAAAATGGAAATTACTATCCCTATATTTCTCACATGGGCAATTCTTTTGTTGGTTACGTTACAGATTCACGCAAATTTTTCGAAATAACTTTTTTTGGTTAGTTTTTTGGATATTCCGGTTTTAGTTTTTTCCAAGGCACTAAAAAACTCTTCAAAATGAGCATTCAACGAAAAAAAATTTCAATAGAAGCCGAGAAATTGCAATTTCAAAAGCATTGGAACGTTACACGTTTTTGACGAAAACGTGTAACGTTCCAACGCTCTTGAAATTGTAATTTCTCGGCTTCTATTGAATTTTTTTTTCAACTGAATGCTCATTTTGAAAGGTTTTTTAGTGCTTTTGAATAAACTAAAACTCGAAAATACAAAAAAATAAACAAAAAAAGTTATTTTGAAAAATGTGCGTGAAACTGTAACGTAATCAACAAAAGAATTGCCCACATGCTTTCTCAGTCTACATTAATCGAAAACACGTCATATAGGGTTCAATAGACTCAGAATTTAAAAAGGTTTTCAACGATTCTCTTATATCTCCATATCTTCATTTTTTGCGGAGTTATTCACAAAAACAGGTCAGCGAGTTTTTAATAGAACTTTTTTAAGTGGTCTGATAATTCCTGACGGTACTGTAGTGCAAGACAAGAAAATAAATATTTTGACCGAAGTAAAGTGTTCTTTGGAACTTTAGGGAAAATCCTCTTGACTCTTTTAGATATATACAAAAGTACATCTTTTTTATTTAAACTCTGAGATGATGACGAAGTTTATTGACACTTTCTCTCAAAAAGAGTTAATTATGTCTTTTTTAAAACGAATTTTACTTGAAACAAGTAAATATCAATTTAATGAAAAATTCTCTTTTGAAATAACTTTTTTTGTTCATATTTTTAATACAATTATATTCTTTTACAATTTTTATTTTCTTGCTCTCAGCATATATGTACTTGTCTTGAGTCAAGAATTCATTGCATTAATTCACTATTGTATTGCCACAAAATTATATATTCTTAAATTAAGAAAATATTTTCTTCACTTATAACACCATTAGTTTCATGTAAGTGAAATATTTTCTTCATTGAAGTATTCCTTTGCATACATTAATACCATAACGTTTTAAGCTAAGTAGACGTAATATTCGATCTAATATTATATTTTCGCAGATCAAGAATATATACTATTGTTCCAATCATTCGGTACCAAGTAAATATTTTCTTGAACCAATACTATAATTGGCTTCTCCGTATTTAATCCTGCGATTTACTTCAGCCAGGTAACTTTTTTTTCACTGTATGGGAATCGATTAAAATGTTTTTTTTTGTATTACTTGCGCATCCACCGACCACTCTGCCAACTCTCAAAAATTTAAAATGAAGTTTTGAAAATATTAACCAGGAAGTCGAAAAGGTCCCTTTCAGGAGAATCACCCATGTATCACTGATTCCTTTAATTCATAATCTTTTTCTGCCTCCTTATTATTCTGAAGAATTTCCTGTTCTATACACATTCTCTCTTTCCTGTTTCCTGATTTCCTCACCTGTTTTAGAAGAGTTGTCTGACCAAAAAGTGACTCTACTACTGCTCTTCTAATCAAAATTAGTATATTCTACTGATTAGATACTTTATTTTTTCGGCTTCAATATATTAAACTGTTACTTGACATATTGCCTGCCTAAATACGTTTTATATTACTGATTGTTAATTAATTTCATATTTATTTATATTCTATATAGTTTTATCCGCCTCAAAGTTATTTCGGAATCAATACTGTTCTCTAGAACTCCCTTTAAGGGCCCTGGTCCGGAAAATGCATGGAAAAAATGACTATTTTAGTCCTCATTTTTAGAACAAAATAGAGGTTTCCCGGCGTCACCGCCGGGTTTAGATGATACCTTGTAGTTTTCCTAAGGGCGCTTGACACCTTTGGCACAGCAGATCCAAGGGAAAAGCCGGAAAATCCTTGATGGAAGGAGATCCTTGGCCGGTACATGTACACATTAACACTACCACACAGGCACGTGTGAATTTTCTACAGAACGCTCAAACAGGTCTTTTGCACTACAAAACCGCACTCCCGAATCTTCACAATCAAACTTTACGCCAGAAATTACTTTCGAAAACCGACCGATCGCGATTATTTATTTAAAAATAGTAAAAACGGAACTGAAACCAGACATGAGAATCAGTTGGCAGCAGAAAGAAAATTTCACCGCCAGCGCCATCTGGAACGAACTGAGATTGCCATGGCAACACAAACCAGAGCGGTGTGTATCAAATCTTTACAATGGTCAGAAATAAAATTAAAATTTTTTGGTAACTTTAGTACATTGCAACTTAGCATTTTTTGCATTTATCGAAAAAATTCTTTTTGAAAACAGCCCTAAGTTTAATTTAAAAACTTGTGAGTAATAGGGGTGCCTCAGGAGGGTTGCCAGTTATGGTCTTAATAGTCAGAAAAAAAATTAAAAATTTGTTGGGGACTTTGGTACTTTGAAAATTGTCATTTTTAACATTTATCTAGAAATTCTTTTTAAACCACCCCTAGGTTTAATCTAGAAACTTGCAAATAATAGGGGTGCCTCAAGAGGGTCGCCAGTTATAGTTTTAATAGTCAAAAATAAAATAAAAAATTTTTTAGGGACTTTGGTACTTTGAAAATTGTCTTTTTTGACAATTATCTAGAAATTCTTTTGAAAACCATTCCTAGGTTCAATTTAAAAACTTGTGTGTAATAGGGGTGCCTCCAGAGGGTTGCCAATTATGGTCCCAATAGTCAGAAATAAAATTAAATATTTTTTGGGGACTTTGGTTCTTTAAAAATTGTCATTTTTGACATTTATCTATAAACTCCTCTTAAACTACCCCTAGGTTTGATTTAAAAACTTCTTAATAACAGAGGGGCCTCAGTTGGGTTGCCAGTCATGGTCTCAATAGTCAAAAATAAAATTTTTTGGTGACTTTGGTACTTTGAAAATTGTCATCTTTGACTTTTATCTAGAAATTCTTTTTGAAACCACCCCTAGGTTTAATTTAAAATCTTGTGAGTAATAGGCGTGCCTTAGGATGGTTGCCAGTTATGGTGCCAATAGTCAGAAATAAAATTAAAAATTTTTTGGGGACTTTTGTACTTTGAAAATTGTCGTTTTTGACATTTATCTAGAAATTCTTTTTGAAACCAACCCTAGGTTTAAGTTAAAAACTTCTGAGTAATAGGGGTGCTTCAGGAGGGTTGCCAGTTATGGTCCCAATAGTCAGAAATAAAATTAAAAATTTTTTGGGGACTTTGGTACTTTGAAAATTGTTATTTTTGACATTTATCTAGAAATTCTTTTAGAAACCACCCCAATGTCGAATTTTAAAACTTGTGACTAATAGGGGTGCTTCGAGAGGATTGGCGGATATGATCCCAATAGTCAGAAATGCAACTTGAAATTTTTTGGGAGAATTGACTTCAATTTAGAGTGTATTTCCTCGGCATCAGAGTATATATTATAAAACTAACTATGACATTCAGGAGACGTTTATCAATTTACTTTCACGCTGTATGAACATATTCCTATAAAAGACGTTTTGGTTCTTAGAACGTTCTTTTTCGTCGCTAATGACCTAGATGTAGATGCGACGCTAAATAAACATAATAAAAAAAAAGAAACGTTCTTTTGACGGAAGCCGCAACACTTTAGCAAAAGGAAAGGCTTTTTTTGGATTTTGTCTTATAGTGGTTGATATAATATGATTACCAATATAATTATATAATTATATATATGGGACGTTCCACGTCAACCGGGACAAAGCATTTGCCAAAATTCTTCTCAACCGATCAAGACGTTTGAG
>JBAGKK010010931.1:0-30924 GCA_037177015.1 Euceroptres primus
CACTCGCTTCGCTCGTGCGAAAAACGTCTCGTGCGCTAAATAATCACCTCTCACACACGTGTCGAAATGTACTATTTTATATCTAATTTTCATTAATTTACTATCTAAAATCTGCTTAAACTTCAAAACGGCATAGTTTATAATTATTATAATTATATTATTTATAATTATTATTATATATATTATTTATAATTATAATTATATTATAGTTTATAATTATATTATTTATGGAATAAATATTATTGATTTTAGAATAAATAACAATCTTTACTAAAAAAGTATTTGCATACTTTGTATTATTGCATACTACATGTTATTCTGAAGTATGACATATGACATATGTCATGACTCCATATGATAAAATGGACAAATTAATAATTTATAAGCAATCATGATTAAATAAAAATTTTAGGAATTACATACTGATTTAATTTCAATACCCAATTTAGAGCGATTAATTTAAGACTTAATCATTCGTTCGGGGATTTTTTCTCATTTTGTGAATTAAAATAGTCGATATTTTTGCAATAATTTGAAAGTTTTTATTGCAAGTCATTTTATCAAAAATAATGTTTTTTTTCTGAAACATTTTATAAAATGTCCAATTGAACTTAATAAACGTAATTTAAATGGATAATTTCGATCCCTTCCGGAATTTGTCGATTTCCCGAAACATTCCCGACAGTATCGAATAGAAATTACCCGGAAACCGGGAAATTTCCCGGTCATTTACAACACTGATTATTTTCATTAAGGGTCAATATAATCCCCCATTCCTGCAATATTCAGGGAATATTGCGTGCTGCAGGAATTCGTGACAATTTGTAATGGGATCAATTTTTATTCAGGACTCATATTTAGTTCAAATTTTAACTGATTCAGATTTGAAGAGATAAATATGGTAGAAACTTTTGAATCCCTATTTGAAGCAATTTGAGTTACTGCAAACTACAGCATTATCTGACATTAAGGTGTCTTCTTCGAATTGACCAATCGTTGAAGCACTTTAAACTAAATTTGAAGCTAGAGGCTGAACTAAAGCTAAACTGCTAAACGCAAAAGCTAAACGATCCAAAGTGTGCAAGGAGCAAAGATGATCCTTAAATCTTTACGAGGAGGCGCACAAGAACCAAGACTCAAGGTTGGAGCCAGGTATTAAGGAATAGTCTGAACGAATTGCAGGTTAAAATTGCGGTCATTTTACATCTCTACGGGTGTAGATTGTAAGGTTGAAGGTGTAGGCGTTTCGCACCAGCAGGCTTGTTAAACGAATATTAGGGGTTTCTTTGAACCACTCGAGATTTTCGACACCTTCCCGGACTTAACCTGTGGCCTGGGCGCCTGAGGTACCTGGTGTTTACCCGGAACCGTCCTTAGTAGGCTTAGGAATATTTATTTCCAAAGGTACACTTTCCTCGGTACCAGCTAACACCTATTGTTTGTTCCAGTTCAGGTGAAAACTCACCAGTTTCCGTTTATATCGGGAAACGGATAGAGGCTTTGTTCGTATACCATCTTCCGTTTCACTTGACACAAGGTTCATTGTTCATTCGTTTTCCTTGAACTTTAAAGCTACCCGACTTTTGAGAAAGTGAAGATTTTCGTGGATTCAAAAGAGCATTCAAGAGGATACGGTTTCAAACTCAAGGAAGATTTTGAAATTTAATTATTAGTTATAAATTTAAGATAATGCGGTAGTCGGATAGTGAGTGAATCGTATAGCAACTTTAATAATTAATTATCATTTTAGAAAATGTTACCTCTCTGGTAGTCTACTAGCATTTTCTATAAGAGACAAATGCATACTTAGCCAGAAAACAAATTGAATTTAGAAAACATGTTTTTTTATTATCAATTAAACTGTTACACAGTTTTTTCCAATTTTATTATTTAATTATTATTGGATTATGTTAAATGAGGACTCATTTTATTCATTCAATAATTTTTTAAGATTTCACTGTACTAGATTTTAAAGTTAATTTGAACTGTGACATAAGGCGTGTCGTACTTTTCATTGGCCATCTATATAAAATCGTAGTTTGTGGTATATTCCTTAAGATCTACTTGTAAACTTATATTAACTTCGATTTTAAAATCAACCTCTCATTTTCTTTCTATCATGTAAAAATGATGTAACTCCAAACATATTTTATAAACAAATAGCTGCATTTTTAGGGAAAATTGTTTTAAAAATTTTTTATGTGGAGTCTTTGATTACATAATGGATCAAATAGGATTTTATTCGTTAAAATCCGTTAAAAGCTTATATTTAAAACAAAATGCGTATGAAACTTTGATCAAAGTAATTGATATTAAACACTTATAAAAAACTTTTTTAATACTTCAATTTGCGCAGTCATTAAGAAAAATGGCATTTTTAAGATGAATTCAGTAAAAAGCTTTCTTCCGGAACGAATGTTTGATACAAAAATTCGTAGTGGTCCAAAGACATTAAATAATCACCACAATTTTTTAAAAGTAAATTTATGAAGTTTCATTCGCTTACTATTGTAGTCCTGAATGTTATGATGAATAAAATATTTTTTTAAGACATTAAGACAGTTTCTAAAACATTATATATGGTGGTTGTTAATTTTGAATGTACCAGACTAGACTGCTGGAATTATAGCCCTCAACTTGAAAAGAATCTAATTAAATGTTGGCCTTTGAATTTAGAAGCAATCATATTGTTAAAATCGTTGAATTAAAAGGTATACATACTTAGAATTATCTATATTATTTTATACAATAATTCTGAGTGCATTCTTAGGCAGTTACGATTTATCATTATTACGTAAAAAGACGTTTTCTTTTCATGAACTAATATTAATTATTAAAACAGTCTTTCATCAACTGATTAATTATGATTGAAGATTAGAGAACGTTGACTAATGATATCGAATTTAACCTTTGATATAAGATCCAGTTTACAGATTTTTTATTTCTCCATGTGTACTTGTATATTACTGTATATAGTTTCGTGATGATGGATTGCATTGTTACCTATTTCGAAAGACGAATTAATTAATCCAGTGGCATAGATCGTTAGAACAATGATTGATCGGGACATAAATGCATTATAATGTTCCTCTAGATTCTACATTTTTTAAAAACTAGGAAAATTCTGGTTAAATATTACCTTACTATTTTTTCTGGTTAAAGTAACCAGAATTCTGATTAAAGTAACTAGAATTCTGATTAAAGTAACAGAAAGTCTGGTTAAAACAATTGGTTACTTTAACCATAAAAAATAGTAAGGGCATATTTAACCAGAATTCTAGTTAACTTAACCAGACTATAGTATGTAAGCAGTATAGTATTACTATAGTAATTTGATTTTTTTTTCACAATAAAAAAGAAAGTAATGTTCAAAATTCTGAAAATCTATCCTTTTTTTGTGGAACTATCTTTGCAAGTCCGTTTTCATAATTTCTTTAATGTTCCGAACACTTTTTCCAATCATATTGATAAAAAAATAGTATGGTTGTTGTAAATGTAATTGAAAGAATATGGATTGAAATAAGGTATATGATTGGACTTTAAAGAGAAAATCAAACAAAAGTTGTCTTTTTCAAAAAGTGCAGACAGATAATAAATTAGTACAGAAAAATATGATTGGAAAATTTTTTAATTGAATCTACTAAATTATTTAATTTTTGGTAAATTTAGCTAAAAGAAGTAGAGTTCTGCACGGGCTGAGTAAGTTCAGCCCAGCCCACGCCACGGACCGGGTTTTTTGACAGCCCATTTGTGAAACAAAAGACTGTAGATCCAAACCCAGCCCGACCCGTTCCTTTAAAAATAATGCAAATTCAAACATTTACGCTTGTTTGCAATAATTTCATGGATAATTAAGAACATTTTGCACATTTTACAGTCTTATGTTATTTAAAGTAATCAATATAAGGTGAATCAATTATTCCAATATCTTTACTATTTCACATTTATTTATTGTAGATATCTTACATCAGGCAAGCTAAAATATAAATTATTGAAAAAAAATGTTTCATGCAGGACGGCATAAGTTTTGCATGGGCTTTACAGTGATAAAATCCACTGGTTTCTGCTTATTAATAGACACATTTTTTCCTGAACTTTTATTGCCCTGGAACTCTTGAAAAGATCATTTTAATCACCACCGCTATTTTCACCATTCCCACTACTATTATTAGATTCTTCATTAACAATAAACATCTAAATAATATAAATTAAATTATTAAATTTATAAATTGTCTATATGAATCTATTAATTATTTAGTTTACCATATGTTAAATTTAATTTGTTACCTGTCTTTCACAGAAGTCATATGATGTTGTCTCCTGAGTAATAAAATATTTCAGATTCTTTATCAGGAACAGTTAGATCTGAATTACAAGCTTTCAGGTATAACAGCTGGAAAAAAATACAGAAAAGTGTAGGTTATAGAAATTGTTCTACAAGTGTCAAAAACAATATCAAAATAAAGTTCACATTTGTACTCTATACTCTCGAATATTTTTTAAAACCCTTTTCTAAATAATGTAATTTTTGTAGAAGCGTGAACTGTGTTTTGATATTGCTTTTGACACTTGTAGAAAAATTTCTCTAACCTACACTTTTCTGGATTTTTTTGAGCTTATAAAAGCTTTTAATTCTGAGCTAACTGTTCCTGATAAAGAATCTGAAATATTTTATTATACAATCATATAACTTCTGTGCAAGACAGGTAACTTAAATTAAATTTAACACATGATAAACTGAATAATAAATAGATTCATATAGGCAATTCATAATTTAATAATTTAATTTATTTTTTCTAAAAGATTTCTCAACGACCATATAGTAGATTCAAAAAAAATTCTGTGGCTTTCCGGTCTAAAGTGTTTTATTCAATGGGTTGAATGTCAGTCGACGTTTTGGGCTGGAATCAGTCCATTATCAAGACTACAAAAATATAAGATGTGTAAATTACAAGGTAGTATGAACAATAAGTCTAGAACGAATTTAGATCTATATAGAACACGTCAATTTCAATTAGATTCACCACAACTCTTGATCGTAAACAGAGTCAACAAAAAAACCCTTGAGAACTTACATGAATATTATAAGATAATAAGATCTGTAACAATCTACAAATCTCTCGTAAATATTACATCGAAAAATTTTTAAGAAAAAAAATTTGATAGGACACTACCAAGAGAGCTTATCCGAAGTCAATATAATTTTTCATATTTTTGTAATTTAACTGGAATAGTTCGGAATACTACGTAGTCATAAATTGATATGATCGTTATTTTTGAGTTCCACACTAATTTAATGAAAGATAGATGTAAAGTGAACATATTTCATAATATTTTAAAGAAACTTCTATAACCTCATTTTTCGTCTGAAACTTTAGATAGACATTGAAGCCCTACACTAAAGTCAACAACTACTTTTTAAAAAAAACAAACTATAACTATAACTTTAATTAATTAATTAAATTAAATTAATTAACTATAACTTTAATTAATTTAACTATAACTTTTCATATGCAATATAATTAACTCTTAAAAAATGACTAAAATTAATGAAATTATTAAAAATCTACGACCACGCGGACAGCCGCGTGGCCTGGTATAAGTGAGGTTATGTACTAACATTTTCCCGCATTAATTTGTGAATATTAGAAAGTTAACTTCAACTGATATTATGGCGCGAGAATTTAATCATGGTTTCTTATACTGTGACTAATAAATATTAAATTATTATATAAACCATTTAAACCTTGTACATCGGATCTCAAATTACCTGAGTTTTTGTTATTAATTATCTGAATCATCTCAATAATTTATTTTATTTAGATGTTGAAGAATGCAGAATCTAATAACAGTAGTGGGAATTGTGAAAACAACGGTAGTGATAATAATGAACTTTCCAAGAGTTTCAAGACAATAAAAAATTAAAGAAAAAATGTGCCCATTAAGAAACTGAAAGCAGTGAATTTTTTTTACTGTAAAGACCGTGCAAAACTTATGCCGTCCTACATGAAACATATTTTTTTTCAATGATTTATATTTAAGCTTGCCTAATGTAAGAAACAACAATAAATAAGTGTGAAGTAGTAAAGATATTGTAATAATTTTAAGGTGAGAATAAAGATATTGTTCATAGAACTTTCAGCTTTGTTTAATCTTTTTTTTAGTTAATAAAATATTCCCAAAAATTCATTTTGTATTGTAATTTTAATAACCTTACCATATACGACATACATTAATATAGATTACTTTAAACAACATAAGCCTGTAAAATGTGTAAATTTTTCTCAATTATCCATTAAATTATTTAAAACAAGCATAAATGTTTGTATTTGCATTATTTTTAAAGGAACAGGCCGGGCTAGACTGAGCTAGCCTCGGGCCGGGCTGGGCTTGGGTTTACAGTACACTCATCCCTAGATTATGGGCCAGGCTCGGGGGTAGGCGATCCAAAATCTAATGCTGTTAAACTCCAGTTTGAACCGGATTTAAAGCGACGAGCGAGCAGTCTTATGTCAACATTCAGGACCGCGAATATAGTCTCTGAACGTACAAAAGTAAATGCGCAGAGAGTCGTGATGTAAACAACGTCTGGCGGCCCTAACTGCCCGAGCGATGGCGCCGTCGCGGGACGCTCAGGGGCGGGGGACAGAATTAGTGAAGCGTGAACGACCATAAAGATGGCCCATAATCTAGGGGCCCATAATCTAGGGATGAGTGTATTTTGTTTCACAAGTAGGCTGAGCCTTCTCAGCCTGGGCAGGATTCTGAAAAGAAGTAATTTTAAAAAGTAATGTAGTAAAATCAAACATAATATTTAATTTATTCAAAATAACGTTTAATAAAATTAACCAAATGTATTGAAATACACGATTGGCTTCAATGCAACAATCTTTTTCTGCAAAATGCAGTGGTATTTTTCATAATGCTTACCAGATCTAATTTGAAGTTTCGTCATGTAGTACATATTTGCGGCTTTCTGAGGTTGAGCGGAAGGATTCGTTGCGGCAGTTTCATTTTGCAATTCACAAAGGGTGTCTTGCATGGGTGCCAAAGGGTTCACCACGAAGGAGAAAGCCGCCGCCTGGCATTCTGCGTCTTCTCTGCACCATCCTTGGCAGTCACTCAGGGATAAATTTCTACCACTGTAATACGTTGTTCCTCGATAATCGTAGTCAGTCAATTTCTCGAACGCTATATTTGCTATAAAAATATTTACAAATTAAAATTACTCACCCTGAATTAATAGTTTAAATTATTTCAAAAATGTATAGTTATCAGCCTGAAGGTCTTGTCTAGTCCTTTATTTAATTAGTTTACTTTAACTTGGTACGTACATTGTAAAAAGCGATCCTTAATGGCATGAAAAGAGATTTCATTAACAAGACTCTTGATGGATTTCGAATCTTGATAACTATTAATAATGCAAGCAGTATCATAAAATACATGATAACTACATAGGTGTGAAAACTTCAGAGGTCATTCACATCCATAAAGAGCAAATAGCGAGGAAAATAATTGGAGAGGAAAACGCAGGCTGGTAATTAAATGATGTGTAACGAATAATAATGACATGTAATTATTCAGAACTAGCAGGGATGAGTAATTAACGAGGAACTGAACCAATTACTGGTTCACTGCTAATAGGGGATCAATAGGATAGAGTAACCATCCTGTTAGGTAATAATTACTTCGGAAACCAAGCATAAATTACAAACCAGAATGATATCTTTTATGAAATTGAAGGATGTCATTTTTTATGAGTTTGCACAGGTATAATGGTAATGATAATGATGATGATAGCCTTTAAAGGGTTCAAGGACTGCTACCTACTTACGTTAATAATAGACATTTTCCGTCCCTTCTGCAGCATCAAACAACTTATTTAAAACGGAAATTATAGAAATTTCTAAATATTTATTTCATATTTTATTCTTGCTTGCTGATACAACTGTACGGGGGTTCTTTTTTTTCAAGTATAGGCTCTCTAAATGTGAATTAGTCACTTTTGACTAATACAAGTGTGCTGATTCGTTCACGAAATAATTTATTTATTTATTTATTTATTAAACAGTGTACGGGAAATGCCATTTAGTTAAAGTCGTAGTTTTTCTTAATTTAGTAATCACTTTTACCAATATTTTCAGTTCATAATGACCAATTCACAGTGAAAACCCACTAATTCACTTTAGTCATAAAACTGAATTTGGCTCCACTCGTGAATTTTTCTACTAAGTAGACTTGGAGTCTCACTGGGAATTAGTCATCATTGACTAAAAATTAGTAAAATTGTTACTGTATGGTAAATTATTGTTATTATTGTTATTATTATTATTATTATTATTATTATTAATGCTATTGTTTGGTAAACGAAGCGTCACTGTTTCATTAGTCAAAATGGACTATTTCAGATTTAGAGAGGGAGATTTTAATGAAAGAATGTATATTGCGTGGCCTCAAAGCCAATTGTAGCTGTCGCTTGATTCTCATTTGTTTTGTAAGTGAAGTTATAGGAAATAAGTGAGAAACAAGTGACTTAAAATTCGGGATAGAACCCTTTGGTTCTAGGGTCACGATTTGTAAATGTAATAAAGTGCCAACAAGGTCATTAACTTTCAGAGTGAGTTCAAGTTGGAACTCCAGGTTGATAATGGAGTCAAAGTATACTATTATAGAGTTAGCAAAGTGGCCGTTTACGAAGCCGTGACAGTTCAAAGATTAGAAGAATGGAGAAGTCGATGCACTCACCCAGAGCAGCGTAACTTCCTGTTAGCAATGCCAGTAGGAGGAACCCCGAAGCGGCGATTCCGATTGTGTGCGAGCCCATCTGTAACGAGAGAAGCGTTGCAGGTTAATTACAGTCCTCGAGGAAGAATCTTATGTACGTCGACCTGCCATGACCTGCCATTGTTTCTATCGCTCCCGTCCGTTTCGCGTGAACGCCCGCTCATATATATGCAACTTTGCAAAACACGCATAAACAGGCCTAACTTATTAGGGCTTTGGGTTCCCAAGGTATATCCAACGGACGCCAAATGCTAATGACGTTAATCCAAACACGGAAGGGAAATTTTTATTCTAATTGCGGGTAGATCATTGGAATAGGATGTTTGTAATTATATGTATGGTGATAAGGGATAATGTATGATTGTAGGGAGACTAGTAGGCAGGATCTAACGTTGATTGATTCTTGAAGTAATTGCACACTACATTCCAACTCCATAGTATCACTTCTTGATTCGAAATTGGATCAAATCGCTGTAATAACTGATATCTTCGTGGAAAGGGGTGAATGCAGTTGTAATTTTCAGTAATCTTACATAGAATCAGTCAAATTTCACTGATTTCTCAGTGACTCAATTGTAGTTATGGCAATTAGTAAAGTTTCGCTGAAAAATCACTGAAATTTACATAATTATCAATGAGAATCCAATAAAATTTCAGTGAATCAGACCAATTTCGCTGATTTCTCAGTGACTCAATTCTAGTTATGGTAATTAGTAAAATTTCACTGAAAGACTATACTCAAATATATATAATAATAAGTGACAATCCACTGAAATTTTAGTGAATCTGTCAAATTTCACTGATTTCACTCTGATTCAATTTTATTTATGGCAATTAGTAAAATTTCTCTGACAAATCACTGAAATTTACATAATAATCATAAACAACCCACTGCAATTTCAGTGAATCAGTCAAGTTTCACTAATTTCTCAGTGACTCAATTCTAGTTATCGAAATTAGTAAAATTTCTCTAAAATTTACATAATAATCAGTGATAATCCACTGAAATTTCAGTGAATCTGTCAAATTTCACTGATTTCTCAGTGACTCCATTTTATCTATGACAATTAGTATAATTTCACTGAAAAATCACTGAAATTTACATACTCTCTAAATCTGAATTAGTAGTTTGCTACTAATGAAATAGTGCCGAATCGTTTAACAATTGCTTTAGTAAGCATTTCTACTAATTTTTAGTAGAAAACTACTAATTCATAGTAGAAAACTATTAATTCACTAAGTAGGGCTTACGAAATAAATTAGTAACCCATAATATGTGAATTAGTAGTTTTCTACTAAAAATTAGTAGAAATGCTTATTACAGCAATTAGTAAACGATTCAGCACTATTTCATTAGTAGAAAACTACTAATTCAGATATGGAGAGTAATAATCAGTGACAATCCACTGAAATTTCAGTGAATTTTTCAAATTTCACTAATTTTTTAGTGATTTAATTCTACACCGAAAAAAATTCCTGGTAAATGTTTGACTAGTAATAGTAATCAGTGAATTACCGAGAAAAATGGTAACATGTACCAGGATCTTATAACTATTTTTTAAATTATAGTGACCATTATTAAACAGTTTAAACAAGTACAGAATAAACACGGGCTCCTCAGAGAATTAGGAAAAGCAGTTATATATACCATTACCATTTTTCTTAGTTATTTTAATTAAGAAATGACTATTTTCTTAATTAAAATAACTAGGAAAAATGGTAATTGTAAAAATAACAGTTTTTCCTAGTTCTCTGAGGAGCCCGTGACTATTCTTCTTATTTTATTTAGTTATTTTAACTAATATATTAGTTATTTTAACTGTTCTGTAATGTTTACTATAATTAAGAAAATAGTTATAAATATTAAGATCCTGGTACTCAGGCGGAAAATTTATGGATAATCTATCGATAATGGATTATCGATAGACACTATGTAAAAAATTATGCATAATTTTGAAAAACTGTTTCAAAATATTTGAAACAATTGACAACTAGATCTAGTTGTCATTTGTTTCAAATATTTTGATAACTTCAGTTTTCCAAAATTATGCATAATTTTTTATATAGTGACTATCGATAATCATTATCGATATATTATCCATAAATTTTCCGCCTGGGCAATTTCCTGGTAATTCACTGACTAGTATTCCTAGTCAAACATTTACCAGGAATTTTTTTCAGTGAAGCTATCGCATTTAGTAAAATTTCTTTGCAAATTACATTAAAATCAGTGACAATCCACTGATATTTCAGTAAATCTGTCAAATTTCACTGATTTCTCAGTGACTCAATTCTAGCTATAGCAGTTAGTATAAAATTTCGCGGAAAGGCAGTGGTAAATCACTAAAATTTACGTAATAATCTGTGACAATCCACTAAAATTTCAGTGATTTTCCACTGATTTTCAGCGAAATTTTACTAATTGTCGTAGCTAGAATTGAGTCACTAAGAAATCAGTGAAATTTGACTAAATCAAAGTAAGAGAGCTTATTTACTTAGTACTCTCTAAATCTGAATTAGTCAAATTTCAATAATTCATCAATGACTCAATTCTCGCTATGTCAATTAGTAGAATTCTACTGAGCGTCAGTGAAAAATTACTAAAATTGCAGCAGATCTCTACTGATTCATCGGTAAAACGATAATTAAAGTTTCGGTGTTGCATTCTGAAATTTCAGTTATCGTTTCTTCTCATAAATCAGTAGAAATCTGCTGCAATTTTAGTAATTTCCCACTAATTTTTAGTACAGTTCTACTAATTACCATAGCTAGAATTGACTCACTGTAGAATTATAGTGAAATTTGAAAAATTCAGATTTAGAGAGTATGTATCAGTTCCTTCTAATCAAATTAATATGCGTTATGTAAAAATGATTGTTTGTTAAGGGTATGCGATACATAATGATGTCACTAATTAGGAGAAAAATGCAAATATTAAGAATTAAGAGAATCAAGAGAAAAATGCAAATATAACGCTGAAGTTTGAGGAAATAATAAGGAATACATATATCAAGGAATCGATGTCTGGTGCGTTTCAGTTTTTATTTTGAACGAAAATTATTATTGAAAATTATTTTTTTCAAAATAAATCTGAAACGCACCAGACATCGATGCCTAATATATTCTTTATTATTTCTAAAAATTTCAGCATTATATCTTCATTTCTCTTTTAATAAACCCCCTTAAATAAATAAACGCTCTTAATAAATGTAAATAAAAAATCGGTGGGTAATTCGTGACGTTATTATGTATGAAATATCCTTAATTCCCCTAATAATTTAGATGGTATATTTCACTGCACTCTCTAAATTGGAATTAGTCAAAAACTACTAATGAAATAAAGAGAAGTCGTTCGCTAATTGAATTAGTAAGCATTTCCACTAATGATTAGTAGAATTTGACTACAAATTAGTAGTTTTCTACTAATTATTAGTAGAAATGCTTACTAATTCAATTGGTAATTCCATTCTTCCACCAATTGAATTAGTAAGCATTTCTAATAATAATTAGTAGAAATTGATTAAAAATTAGTAGTTTTTAACTAATTATTAGTAGAAATATTTACTAATTCATTTGGTGGAAGACTTCTCGTTATTTCATTAATAGTTTTTGACTAATTCAGATTTAGATAGTATGCATCAAAAAACACAAAGTACTAAACCAATAATTTTGATGCTGATGCTTATTGTAGATTATTAAATATACAAATACCCGTATATATTTGCTCTACATTTTATATTTTTGATAAGTATCTTCATTTTCGAAACCAGGTTTCATTTAGCGAAAGCGCCTGAAAGTTGACTTACCAATATGCTCGCAAGCATGTACTGAAATCTTTTTCTGGGAGAAATCAAAGGTTCTCAAAAATTTAATGAACTATAAATAATACGTATAAATTTTAATATGAAGGTTGTTAACACAATAAATGGAAAAGATAAAAAATCATAAAATTTTTTAAAGAAATTAGAGAAAATCAGTGAAATTGACGTTGAGAATGAGGTATTGAAATTTTAGGGATGAAAAGTAGTATAAAATCTATATTTATATTTTATTTAAATAATCAGAAAGGTTTTTTAAATAACTGTGATAAAATATTTTTTGAACACTGTAAAACAAAATATCTATTTCAAAGATAGATATCAATTAAAACAGAACACGTCCAAAATAGACTCGCATCTATTTTAATCTCACTTTAGTCCTAAATTGGGACCATATTTGTGGATTGTTTCGCATTGAAATTAACAGCATTAAGTTATCGCAATCTAAGAAATACAGCTCAAATATAAATTAATACCCACAAAAAAGAGGACCAAATATAAAAGAAACTCTAATTTTTACAGGGAATATTATAATTCATTAACTTCAGTTTAAAAGAAATATTTTTACAATCACGATCCCATATTCTACATCATACACTCAGAAAATGAATCCACTAAATTTCGTATATATAACGTAAATAATTATCACAAATTGAAATGTTAATTAACAATTATGATATTATATGGGGCATTATTTCCCAAGTGTATCCACCCCAGAAAATGAGTTTCTCCGATCGGGCCCAAATTTAGAATAAGTTTATTCCCATTAGATGGTACTTCAAAAAAAAAAAAAAGATTGATCAGTTTAGTCAAAAATTCACCGAGGTAGAGGGCGTGAAATTTTTGTACTTTGCGCAAAGAGCCTCTATTTCGGATATAAATATATTTTTATACATGGCATATAAAAAATTTGGACATAAACTTTTTCGATAGATTATTTCCCAATCTTTCGAATTAAATTTTAAAAAAAATTTAATTCAAAATTTAGCCATCATTTAGCCATCGTAAATATTTTTGATTTTTTTTTAAGTTCGTTCCTTTTTTAAACTAAAAATAAAGCTTGAGATGCTTACTTTCAGATCCTTGAATAGCAAAATGTCGTTTTTTGTTGTTTTTGAAAAATTGAATTCTAAGTAACCTGGTAAATTCAAAAAAATTTTCCTAAGCGCAAACAAAAATTCGGAAATTTTTTTGCGCATACGGTTTTTGATAAGAAATAATATTTTAAAAACGGAAATTCAAAAAAATTTTTTGTTGATTTTAGAATTTTTTGAAAATTTTCAAAAATTAAATTCTTTTAATTTGGTTAATTGCGCATTTTAATGTGCCATTTACATGTAATGTACATAATATAATAAGTATAAATGTTATTTTTACATTAAAAATGCGCAAATTATGAAATTAAAAAAATTTCATTTTTTTAAAATTTCAAAAAAATTCATTTTTTTTAATTTTCAAAAAATTCTAAAATCCACAAAAATTTTTTTTGAATTTAAAAATTTAAAATTTAAAATTTAAAATATTGTTTCTTATCAAGAACTGTACATGCAAACAATTTTATTAATTTTTTTCGCTCATAGGAAATTTTTTTTGAATTTACCAGGTTACTTAATATTCAAGTTTTTAACAACAACAAAAAACGATATTTTGCTATTCAAGTACCTGACAGTGCGCATCTTAAGCTTTATTTTTAGTTAAAAAAGAGAAAAAAGGATCGAACTTAAAAAAAAATCAAAAATATTTTTGATTTACCAAAATGATGGCTAAATTTCGAATTTTTCAAAATTATTTTTATTTCATTCGAAAGATTGGAAAATAATCTATCGAAAACGTTTGGGTCAAAATTTTCTATATGCAATACATAAAAAGATATTTATATCCGAAATAGAGACTCTTTGCGCAAAGTAAAAAAATTTACCCCCTCTACTTCGGCGAGTTTTTGACCAAACTGATCAATCTTTTTTTTTTTGAAGTGCCATTTAATAGGACAAAACTCTTTTTGTAAATTTGAACCCGATCGGAGGAATTCATTTTTTGGTGTGAGTACACTTGAGAAATAATGTCTCATATATATGTTGTTTTTGTATTAATTAAGTTTTCGGTGGTTAAATAAATTGGTTAAATACAAAAATGTTACGTTTTGGTTGATAAGAAAAGAAAAGTAATTTACTACTAAAAATGGTAGAATGGACCAAAATATTTGGTTTAATCAACGAAAAATTGTTTTAAATTAATCAAATACTTTAAACACAAAAGTTGATTAAACAAAATAAACAATTTTAATCTGTTTAACTAAAATTTGCTTCAACAGAAAAAATTGTTTGGTGAAATTAACCAAATGCATTCCAGAAAATGATTGAGTAGAATTTACTCGTTACTTTTTATATAATTATTGTAAAGTTACTTTCAACCTCAACGAATTATCGAGATGAAGAACAACGACCTGTGCATAAAATTGAAGAAGAAGGACGAACCTATCGAGGAAGTTGAGTAAACGAGCAAGTAATTCGCGAAGCACGTACGTCCTCATCGGCTATTCGCGCAGTAGTTTTGCTCGCGTTTTACGAAGTGATGCTTCCTGGTTTCCTTCTTATCCTATCTTACCCTTTTGCTCTTTATTTTACTTCTTGCCCCAACTTTACTTTTTATCTTTTTCTTACAAGTGATCCTATCACTGGCGTAACTCGTTTTCCAAAGACTCCATAAAAAATTCCACTCCTTATTTGCATAAAATCGTGCATAATTATAGTTTCAGGAAACATTTTATGATAGTAATTACCCTTGAAAAGATAAGGACACACTTGAGTAACGATGAAGTGTCGAATCTTGATTCTGCCGTTATAAGAAAGAAGACGGCAAGTGCAAAAAATCGAAAAATTTTTCCGAATTAACAATTTACGTTAATTTTTCATACACTTTTCATAACTTCTCCGTTTGCTGACTTTGCACTTGCCGGTTTCTTGCTTATAACGACAGGATTCATGTATGCAAATGAAATCTGCATTAATGATTAAAAGTGCACTAGACAGATTTAAAGTGTACATGTTTAAAAAATGTGGGAATGCACAAGTCAGAGTTTGTGTTATCTTTACATATGAGTGATGATTGTGAGCTTGAAACTGGTGTTAATGTATGATAATCTTACGAATGTAGATGAAGAAGATTGTATTTTATATGTGCAACTATATCTATACACATACAGTTGTACAACATATGGGTTCTGATGTTCTCTTTAGATACGTAAATGTAAGTAAATGGTACCAGATTTTTCTCCTTGGAATGTTTTATCTTAGGAGCCAGGTATTAAAGTAAGAGAGGGATGCTGGGGATTCTAACACCATCTAACTTACGCCACTGCATGCAACAAGAAAATTTCCGCTCGTTCTCTGAACTTTCCTGAGAGGATGGTTGCATTCGAAGTGAAGAGGAAATTATCATTCACGACTGGATAAACATACGCTGTCTTCGGCTTCCTCTCGAGCTTTCTTTTCTTTTCGCCCTTTCTTTTCTTCTTTTCGAAATTCTACCAGCCTCCCTGCGATTATCTCTACGGAGTTTTCTCTTACAGGGGGTTATAAATTCCTCTTTAGTTACCGGAATCCTGTAGGGAGGTAGCGATTGAATCACAGTCACTTCATCATCTTCACGCGCACTCCTTGCTCATTTTTCAACCTTCGATTTAAGTATTCTTTCCTGTCGTTTACGCAAAAAAAATACAGTTGAACCAGCGTTATATATCCCTGATTCAGACATATCTTTGAAATTGAATCAATGATACTGGAGATATTTGAGCATGATTACTGAAACTAAATTGACAATATTGCTGGATTACTTGTACATATTTTTATTTCTGGAACTATAGCTTCTTCATGTTAATCTTCCTTTTCCACTTCATACTAGTTTAATCGTTGTTTTGCGTCTTCTTCTGCAATTGAGAGCATTTAAGATTGAAAGTCGTGCGAGAGCAGACGAATAGTACGCGCAACGTCTTTTATATAGTCTTCTTTTTGCTCGCCTTCTGTGAAGCGCAACTTCCTGGTTTTCTTCTTCGTCTCCAGCGTCGCTTCTTCATCCGTCCTTGCCTACGTGGCAATTAGAACGAGATTGCGTCTATTTCGACTTACAGCATTCTTCCTGATTCTCCACACTAGCTTTTTTCTCAATTGATCACTTGCAGCGATTGTGCGAGATCGACTCCATCACTCGTTACTGCAGATTCACCTTCCTTTTCCGAGCGATTAAGTATACCTCGCAGCTTCCATTCAATCTCATGCATTCGGAAAGAAACCGAATCTAATGATCCATCTGATCCTTCTGTTTACCTGCAGCTTAGTTATAACCGAAGATAAACAAAATTATACTTAGTTACACACTCCAAGCGTCTAACTGGTTACTGGTTTGCAAAGCCAGGAAAGTGTAACAAATTATACCAATACGTATTCAAAAGGGATAATACGAGATATCTTCTTGCGAGAGCAGCAAATATAATTAGAAGAGGAAAGCAGTTCTTGCTCAAATTTTTTTTAAGTATGTAATTTTTAATCGACGCTGTCAATAATTGCAAATATTTGAAACGGTGCAGCTTTTTGCAATCTATTTTACATAAAATGCGGGATTTCTTTACTAAGTATTAAAGTAAGTGATACTTTACAGTTTAATTTATAGGAATTTTGTTTTTCATTAGCAGGGAATTCAGTTCACAATGGAGATTTTTTTACGGTATGCAAGTTATTTTTTTAGAAGTTGTTTAGAAATAACAATTTTGAATGGAAGCATTATTAGATTAGAAATGAACTAAAAATATTTTAGATCCTTATGCATTAGTTTCAATATTCTTGACATTGCCAACTTTCAATATTGAATTTTAACACAACATTTTAAATAATTACTTTTCTCATTGTCCAGGACAAATTGGAGAAATATTGTGGAAAATTGTACATCATTGACTCAAGGTAACTTCTTTCGTGGAAAAAGTTTCTTTTCATTTTTGTGCTTGTTACCTTTTTCAACTGATTTGAAAGAAATTTTAACAATATTTCTCACATTTGATAAAAAATTTATCTAACAATTAACATATTTGTTTGATTCAACGAAATTTTGTTTGTTCAATTTAATTCAATTCAATTCAATTTTGTTTGTTCAACTTTGTTCAATTTATTAAGGTTTCGTAGCCTCGGGCAGAAACCCTTATAAGTTTCGGTCTGCTGTCCGTCCGTCGTATAAAACCCAAAATTGTCACAGGACCCAAAATTCGCGTAGGACCCCAAATTGACATAGGGCCCAAAATTGGCATAAGGTCCAAAATTCGTATAGGACCCAAAATTGGTATAGGGCCAAACAATGGCATAGGGCCCAAAATTCGCATAGAACCCAAAATTGACATGGGTCCCAAAATTCGTATAGGTACTAAAATTGGTATAGGGCCCAAAATTGTCATTGGACCCAAAATTCGCGCAGGATCCAAAATTAACACAAGGCCCAACGATGATATAGGGCCCAAAATTCGCATATGGGCCCAAAATTCGCGTATGGTCCCAAAATTGGCATGGGCCCAGAATTTATGTAGGACCCAGAATTGTCATAGGGCCCAAAATTGTCATTGGACTCAAAATTCGCGCAGGATCCAAAATTGACATAGGGCCCCAAATTGATTTAGGGCCCAAAATTGGCATAGGACCAGAAATTCATGTAAGACTCAAAATTAACATCGGACCCAAAATTGACAAAGGACCTAAAATCGCGTAAGATCCAAAATTGACATAGGGCTAAAAACTGATATATAGCATTGGACCCAAAAATGATATAGGACCCAATATGGGTATAGGACTCTTGAATTGGCATAGGACCCAATATGGAAATAGGCCCCAAAATTGGCATAGGACCCAATATGGACATAAGATCCAAAATTGGCATGGGATCCAATATGGACATAAGACCCAAAATTGGCATGGGATCCAATATGGACATAAGACCAAAAACTAAGTGTGATAATGTGTGTAATATATAAAAATATCAATAGGAATATCATGTAATATCATTCAACATCATGTAAAATATTTAATTATATATTTAACTGAAAAGGTTTAAATTGGATTTAAATTTAAATTTCATAAAGAAATCAACCGATCTCGAAAAATAACTTATTAAATCTGTTTTCGAATACAATAATTAGAGCATTTATGAAAGACTTGAGCCTTGAAACCTTCCGAGTGTTCTATAATAAATTGTGGATTTTCAAGATGGAAATTTTTAGCTCAAAATTATGACAAATCATGAAGATATGGAACTTTTGGGCTCTGTACTGTCATTCTCAAATAAGGTAGACTTCAATTGTTTTTTATACAAAGTAGGTTAAAAACACTTTTAATTACAACTTTTAAATGTGTAAGAAACTATACCGAAATTTTAATTAATTTGACTTGTGCAGAATTACTCAAATTATTTATTGATATTAAAATCTCAATTTCGTCAAAAAAGTTAGAAAGAACCCTTTAATTCTAGGGCCACGAATTTTTGATCCAATAAGTTGCTTTATTAGTGTTGCGACGTTCAATTCAAACAAATAATATGTTTGAATCAAACAAATCGTTTTCTCAGTGGAAAAAACTTTCAACATGTACATTAAAAATTCCTGAATTTTCAAGTACACTCGAATCCCGGTTTAAGATGAGTTTTGGGCATTGCCTGCCTTAAACCGGGATAGTCCTTGAGCGTCTCTGAACATAAACAGTCAGGGTCATACGAACCACTTTCAGTTGGAATAATATGAATTATGTAGGAATAATATTAATTATGTAACTGAATTATGTACTCATGTAAATATTTTACCATAAGGGATGAAAATTCTTAAATGACAATGAAAAATTAATGAAAAAAAATTTTCAACGTGTTTTTAAAAATAAATGCAAAAGGCGAATTGATACTGCTCGCTCTGTTGCTGCGGTGTACCTTGATTACTACTCGACGACCGTGCCGCCCTCTCTACCCTCGGACCCGCGCATATATTGAATGCCACCGAAAGAAACACTAGGAATATCTTAAATCGAGATATCTTAAACCAGGATTCGAGTGTATTTTTTTAACAGTGCATGGTGGTTATAGATAGTTTAAGTTTCTAGGAAAACTAGGAAATTGAAGTCATCACTTCAGGAAGAGTATAATTTTAAGCACACGAATTTCAGGGTCAACATGAAGCAATCTGGCAATCCTTCTTAATGTGCGCTGTGAAGGAGGATGACCATTAGGTCCATTCGTTCCCTTCGTCTTTTGTCCCATACACGAGTAGACCTGTACGAATGGCACGATTCGCGTGCAATGTCGTGTCTAGTCAAAGCCGAGGTCAAGGGTTCATCATCTCCTCCCACTGAATCTGTGACCTCAACTGAGCTAAAGCCTCTGCTAACAATAAGGAATGTACCACGTTCTTGCGACTCGGTTGAGGCTTGAAGCACTGTTACGATGATAAATAATGCATCCGAGCGTGCCTTTTGAAGAAGACGAAGATTTCATTCTGGCACGCTTATTCGCTTTGACAGCATCAGGCTTTTTGTCCAATGACAAGTCCGAGTTTGCGATAGAAGAGTTCAGAAGGTCGAAAGGCGACAGTCGCATTTGCCTTTGTTACAATCATAACTGGTCGGTGCAATCACAGCAGCGTGCCAAGGGATTTTTTCAGCTGAAACATTTCGCAAAACGAAGATAATACCTAGCGACACTGCATATCTTTCGCATGCCTCCAGACCTATAATAGCGCTGATTCAGTCATGATAATCCAAGTATGACAATAATGATACACAATTCAACTGTGCAAAGTCATCCTTGCTCCTATCGTGTAATTTCTTCTATTTGCTATCTGATTATCGACTCGAAGGATAACAGCAAATATCGATTTTCTTGCACATTCTGCCGAGGAAAAACAGGAAAGAGAACGTATTACCTAAACGGAATGCAACCAATTGATGTGGTAAGTACTCTTTGGAGAATTTACGGAAAGTATGAAACGTTCAAGTCTTATCAAGTACTACTTTAGACACAAGTCCGTAAAGAGATTTCCATCAATTTCCACGAAGATTGCTCTTATCTTCAACATTATTTCGTAATGATCAGTGATCACACATTCCTTTCGCTTAATGCTAACCAGTTGTTATCAGCGTGTTGCTGATTTCAGGAATTTCTCATTCCAAGAGAATCTGCTACTGAGTTGCTCATATCTTATTTTATCCTGTCTTCAGCAGTTAAACAGTTACTTTGAACCATCAAGGATCATTTGTAGCAGGAGTTATGTGATGCTTCTCCACCTCCAGCTATGCAAATCTTGAGCAAATGTTGCCTCGCGCTACGCCGCGGAAGTGCTACTGATTGCTGAAAGTCTGTGGATGATGAAGAACAATGATGGCTATTGGTAAATATGGAACCACCCTGTCATGACAGGCGAAGTAACAAATTAGTGTAAAGTAATGTGCGAATACAAACCGTTGCATTAGTACCTTGACATTAACTAGCAGTCAACATTCTCGCTCTCATTGTTCAGAGTCGTTCACTCGAGATGCATGATCTTGCAGTATCCTTCTCGTGCTATGAGCCGACTCTCGGTATTACGTGTACGGGAAAAGTTGTTCCGTATCCGAGCAAGGCATTAATGCTCTGACCTTTACGTCACAACCGGTCTTGCATAAGTGCACAGAACACGATTGACGGGTTTTGCAGTGTCAAGGGCTTTGCAAGTCGGTGACTTCCGGCCTTTAGAAACAATTTCGAGAACCTGTGATTCGAGTGAACCACCTACCAAGAGAAAGTCATTGAGTTAATAATCTACGTAGTCATTTATGATCCAAATCACTTTATTTGATATAAAAGAAACAATGCCTACGTTTCGTACACTGGTGTGTGCACTTCTTCAGGGTTGAGATTTCAACACGGAGAAAAAAATGCTACTGAATCTATAGCATTTCTGCCAAAAACATGTACACTATTGATTCATAAAAATATGCTATAAAAATAATAAATATGCTATAGAATTTGTAGCATGTTTATTATTTTTATAGCATATTTTTTGAATCAATAGTTTATATCTTTTTGGCAGAGATGCTCTTGATTCGATAGCATTTTTTTCTCAGTGAACGGTCGAAGAAACATCGATTTTTTCTAGAAAGTCATTGAGCCTATTTACCCCGCAGCAATTTTTGCTACGGTAGCAAAAACTGCTGCGGTGTAAATAGGCTCATTTTTGCAATTCGGTTATCGTTTTAATGAAGATTAGGCGTATTACCTTAGCTTGCACTCTAAAAGAAATTCGGGATCGTTTATCTCTTAATGGGTTTGACTACATTTGCCTTATTAGGACTGAACAAAGACTTTAAATTTATTTTTCTCGTTAGAGGCACATTAAGATAGGCTTAGTACCCTTTGTGAGGCATTTTTGCAGGTGTTTTCTACACTGAAAGAAAAAGCATGACTGGTCCAACCATTATCCGGTTTCGGATTTATTTGAATCAAGAATATATTTCTTGTTTCAGTGATACTTAATGTACACGTGCTCTCTCAATCTAAAATAGTCACATTTAACTAATGCAAAAGTGCCCATTTGATCACCAAATGATTTAGTAATAATTTTTACTAATTAGTCAATAATGACCAATTCACAGTGCAATACTACTAATTCACTTTAGTCAAAGTAGTGAATTTTTCTACTAGGGTGTTTTTTTCTACATTTATAAGTGTTACTGCGGGTGTACGCATTGCTGCGATTTTTTTTCCTAATTAGAATAAACTAACTATTTAACTTTTGCTACAGGGTCGAGTCAATTCTTATTTAATTGTACGAATTTTTTGGGTCCAAAAAAACTTATACATGCTTAGTTTATTCTAATTAGGAAAAGAAATCGCAGTAATGCGTACACCTGTAGTAATTTGGACACTTACTCTAAATGAATTGGTAGTGATCTCACTAGAAATTAGTCACTATATTGACTGAAAATTATTTAAAATGGTGACTAAATTCTTTGGTAAACGAATCTACACTGTTTCGTTAGTCAAAATTAACTATTTCGAACTTAGAGAGTGAGTAATGAATGAATAAACACTTTTAGAAAATTCTTGAAATTTCAAACACTTTTCATTTAATGTGATTGAAAATTCATTTACTGGTGATTAAAATTTAATTTACTGTGATTGACAATTCATTTACTTTGGTTGAAAATTCATTTATTTTAGTTGAAAATTCATTCATTTTCTTTAAAAATTTATTTACTTTTGGTTCAAAATTGATACAGTTACGGTAATTTAATAAAACTTCAACTAAATTAATTGAATTTTTTTCTAGCAGTGTATAGCTGATTCAAGGAAAGGGATTTTTTTGGTTCTCTAAAATACAGAAACTATATTCTGGATTCAACCACAATGTTTGTCGATTCAACTAAATAGTTTTCTTTTCGTGTTATTTGTTTTTTTTTTTCGTTCAATTCGGATGTCTTTTAAAAATACCTGGATTTTCAAAATTGGCATTTATTGTGTGAGTCAGCATCAGCAAGAATCATACAAAAACTAGAATATGGAATGCGGAAAATGGAACAGGTATCTGGCTTCGCATTGATTTAGCAATTAGAGGCTGAGAATTATTTCTCCTATGTATCGGAGGTGGAAATCAAATAGAGAGTCAATTACAGGTTTTAAAATGGTATCATGATTTTATATTTGAACTTATCATGTTTGGCGGTAGATTATTATTTACGTTACGAGAATACTGCAATAAAGTTCAATAAACAACCGATTCTAGATAAGTCATTTATTAAGATTGCTATCAAAATAAATTTTGTTATTATACTGTAGAGTAAGATGTAACTGAAAATATCCGGGTGAAAAATTATTGGAATTAATAATAATTATACTGGATAATTATTGAAAGTAGATAATATAACTGATTTCGCTTCTTTTCTCTTTATTTATTTGCAATATCAAGTTTTTTTTTTCATTTTATTCGATACATTATTCGTTCGCAATCTTATTTCCAAAAAATGTGCAGTTTTGTTTCCTTTTCTTTTACTATTTTCTCCAAGTGACAAAGGGTTGAAAACAGCTGACAACTAAATTATTGTATTTCAAACGAGTTGCTACAATTTCGAATAAAAAATTATACTTTAGGATTCAATGTGTAACGAACTTCCAACTCAAGTTTTGCCTAGACAGTTGATTTTCGAAATAGTTATTTGTGATACAAGTGCGCAAAGTAGGTGATTTGATGAGTGTGATGTTTGCAGCACGAGACGGACAATTTTCTGCATCAATGACCACAGAAAAATTTCCGTAACAATAACCTATTGTTACAGAAATTTCCGTAACAACAGCCTATTGTCACCGAAATTTTTCAATATAAAGAGCCTGTTGTCACGGAAAAATTCCGCAACAAAAACTTATTGTTACGGAAACTTCTGTGACAATAGGCTATTGACACGGAAAATTTTCCATATCAATGGCCCATTGTCACAGAAGAATTTCCGTAACAATGGCCTATTGTCAAGGAAATTTCCGTAACAATGGCCTATTGTCACGGAAGTTTCCGTAACAATAGCATATTGTTACGGAAATTTTTCAGTATAAATAACCTGTTATCACTGAAAAATTTCCGTAACAAAAACTTATTGTTACGGACATTTCCGCGACAATAACCTATTGTTACGGAAATTTCCGTAACAATAGGTTATTGTTACAGAAATTTGGCAGTATCATTAGCCTATTGTCATTGAAAAATTTTCGTAACAATAGCCTGTTTGTTAAGGAAAAATTTCCGTAACAATAACCTATTGTTACGGATATTTCCGTACAAATAGCACACATATACTTATATGTATAATTTATAAGCTAGTCAACATACTTTCAATTTTTTAATTTAGGGGTCGCCACTCTGTAAAGTTTTGTCATCTCTTCGGTTATCTCTAAAGTTCTCAAGCGCAGTTGGCAATGATGCATAAAGTGTGTAAACTGATTACTTTACACACCGGTGTGTAAAGTAATCGCTTCACACACCGGTCCTAAAGTGTTTTAAAATAAGTCACTTTACGCATCATTTAGTGTACGTAAAATTCAACTTTAGAGATGTGTGTTGTAAGAACTATTCGATTTGAATCAGCTAGATCAATATAAAGCCATACCCTGCTTGATACTGCTAATAATTAAAATCTGTTGAAAGACGAAGACATGCGGAAAAAGAAAAAAGGGGTATTTTATCGTTTTATTTTAGATTCGATGGTACTTTATGATGCGTCGATAACTGTATAGTTGATTATCTCTTTACTCTCGCACTGTCGACAATGGTGCAGCCTTAACAAGTGGTACTAGTATATCTAAATGGCAGCCTGGTACGCAAATGAGGTGGAGAAGCCAACGGTGATCCAAAAAGAGTAATACGTAAGCACGTTGTATGTTAATAGATGTCTGAACGCAGGGACAGGGAGAAAAGCTCACGGAAGGGGACTATGTTAGCATGAAGTTCTCGTTACGAATTTTTCTTTCAATGGAACCAGTTTGGTCCGTTTATATCTTGTGGTTTATCAGAGTGCTCTACGGTGGCAATACCGAGTGGTATGCATGGAAGAGAAGTCGTTACACTCGATCTTTGCAGGAGCATCCGAAGTACGTTCTGCGGTGTCCTCAGGGTTGACCTTCGTAAAGTAACCTACCTCGGTCTCGGTGCAGATAAACTGCTGGGGACACGAATTCCCTCTTGTCTTGATTTTCGTTTCTGGACGCTCGTGACCGATGGTGAAGACTCTTGTCACGAGCGAATGTCAAAGGTCACGAGACGAACCTTAAGGGTGGTATCGCGATACCTTATTCAAAAAAATCCTTACGCCAAACAGAGAAATTGGATTGAAGATAAAATTAAACTAGAAACTTTCATCATTCAGTAAAGTTGCTTATTTTTCATCCTAAGGCTAGACGCTAGACTAAAAAGGAATACCGTGGGATATCCGGTTAACAGTCTCTGGAAGTGGATGTATCTTTTATTTTTGCATGCTTATCAGTTGATAAGAAATGTTATTAACGCAATAGCTTGAAGCAAAGCAGAAGTAAAGAAAGAAGATAAGGATATAAGAAGGAAAAACATAAGAAAATACAGAATACGAAGAGATAAAGAATAGAGACAGGAGAAAGATTATGACTAGAAACTTTTGTTAGAAGGCACCAGAGGGGAAAGAACAAGGGCAAAAAAGGAGCAAAAAGGTAGAGCAGAAGTACTTGCTTCCTTTCAAGAGGTATTCCAAAAAATCCAAGTTTCAGATTTATTATAAATCTGTTTTAAATATATCACAAAATGCAGCCATTTAAAACATGTCATTTGTGTTTATATGCCAATATGTACAGAAAAATTCCTCAACATTATGGATTTTGTAAATACTCGTAGCTGCTTTACGACAAGGTGGGTCGCGTCCTTGAAAAGCATTCAAACAGCACCTGTTCTTTTTGCCCTGAGGGTCGGGAACTTACGTCTATTGCCCATAATTATGTCCTAATGTAGTTCATCTTTTGCGAGGTAGGTTACGATTTTAGTCTTGGAGGAGGCAAATTCCTCCGTATCACGCGACTTTCTTCTCGATTGCTGCAGACTGTAGACTATGTGATGATCAAATCGTATATCAGGAAGGTTTTTCAACGCTTGGATACCTTATGTGACTTGTGAATCGATAATATTTCACCATAGGCTTGATAATGGAGGGTCAGGTTGAATTCCCAGGCAGGGTCAACTCTGCAGGGAGCTCATTCGATTCCCACTTACAGATAAACTTCTCAACTATGATCGTGATCGCAATTCTGGCTTGAAAACGTTGTGCAATCGCTACGTGCATATTCACGTTAGAGGCAGTTCAAATTCGATTAGTGTCAGTTGTCTTGATGACTCTTGTGATAAATTTGTTTCATTCGATACACCCCTATCGTGATATGCTTCATATACTTTATTTAATACAGAATGGACTAAAAACGTTTTACTGCATTTGAGATACAAAGCAAAATGTTTCAGTAATAAGTATTGCAATACTGTAAAAATGCAGAAATTTGTTTCAACCCAAGGTTTATTTTCTTCTAATAGCCAGGATAAGTTATAGAAGTGTTACTCAGAACCGATTTTCTCTTTCCGAAGGAGGTGCAGCAAAAAGAAATCTTTCTTTTTCCAAAGGATCAAATCTGCTGCAATGCCTAAAAAAGGAGACCTCTTTGAAGAACTTATTTTCCATTTCAAAAGTTAACTTGCCAGTGCTCTGTGATACTTTTTTGTCAAGTTTTCAAAGCTATTAAATTTCCACTTAAGCTGCAGCAAATCGAAACTAACAGTTTTTCCTTCAATATATAAGATGTAGGATTTGCTGATTCATATTGTGTGCGAATTTTATTTCATCGCGAAATTCCAATGTCCAAAAGAGGTTGGTGGGCATTAGGTAAACAATAAATATTAAGTACCGATCCAATCCGAGCAATTTATTCCAGCTTTGATCCGTAACTGGAGATGCGAGGGAAGTCAATTTCGTCGTAAAAGTACGACAAACGGCCATGACGAACGGTGTACGCAAAGATTTTAACGAACAAATAGGGCTCGCGGTAGGATTTCCTTCCATTTGTGTTCCGGCTAATGAATAATGGAGTAGATCTTTTATCGTATCCGCCTGCAGTGTCGCTCGTAGCATCTTCACGATTCGACAGGATTCTTCGTAAGACGAAGAACTCGGCGGAAGCCGGGCAAAAGCGAGTGAACAGCTGTCTGTGCGGCGTCGGGAAATAGCAGGGGGAAGCGAGAGACGAATCATAAGTAACCGTGGATCGCAAAAAGATCTCGCGGGTCTCTTGATCGCAAAGATTACCGGGGTCGATCCGAAGAAGGATTCTGTGTTTCTGACTGATTGCTACCGCGTGCCCGTCAAGATCAACAAACTCGAAACGAGTAGAAGAAGAAAATTTCTCGAATTGAACAAAGTATACTTGCATGTGAGTTGCCGGTAAATCCCGATAGTTGATGTGTTAATTCTAATTATGGGAGAAGTCAGGTAAAACCTCTCCAGCTACCATTATCGACAGGTAGACATTAAGTCGTTACTAACTTCGAAAAAATGTTTGCTTTGAATAATCAAAGAGGAATGTTAAAAACATTGGTACTAAACTTTCTAGTAATTGCAAACAGAATTCTGGTTGAATGATAAAATGTGTACTAGAAAACAAAACCTACTGAACGTTCTAAATATTATTTGACTAGATTTCAACACTATAATTAAAATCATCTATTTGATATATCAAATTGCACATCGATTCAAGGATTTCTTATTTGTGGCCTTAGTAAAATCGTCAGCATTTGATTAGAGCAGTTACTATTGGTTGCTAGTTTTACGGCGACGTTTTGACGAGAATAAAATACGTGCGAATAGTTGAAGGTATAAATTAAAGCAAGAGTCCACAGACAAAGAAGAAGAAGAAGAAGAAGAAGAAGAAGAAGAACACACAAATTATGTTGAACACACAGGTTCAACACAGCCTACAAAGCTGTCTACATCTCACACCTATCATTATTCTCTCTTAGAAAAACTGTATAATTTGACTTTCTTCATTGAACTTCTTCCAGAGCAATATCATAAAATCTGCTTCATAACGTAAAAGGTGCGTTATTAACTTGCAATAACTTCGAACAGGAAAATATGTTTATTGGAAAACATTTCCTTTTCAAGCATTGGGGCTATGAAAGCTTCTTTCAAAGTCAGAATATAGTTTCCTTTAAAAGAAAGATTCCTTTCTGTTGCACCTCAATTGGAAGCAACAATCGGTTTTAAGAAATACTTCAATACTTCTTCTGTGAATTTTAGAGCTCACAATTTCACCATCCTATTATTTTTAAGATAGGCAATTAAAGTGATGGAACTCAATGGATGGGAAGTGTTTATGAAAAAAACAAGTATCAATTAGAAAAGATTAGTTATTGGTTAGTCGGTTCAAATAATATCAAGAATCGGCATCGTTAATGTAACTTCATCAATAAGTACATTTGAATATTATTGTTTCAACATATGTATTTTAGTTCTTCTTCTTTCTATGACCATTCAGAAAATAAATCTTGTTGGACAAGCATAAAGATCTAACGACATCAACCAAGTGGAAGTACATGAATTAGAAGTAGCGATGTTCAAAGGAAGAAGACGTTGACGTTTTCAACGGCGCCTCAGTATGTACACATGCAATTAATCGTTCCCACGAACGCAGGGTGAACAACTCGGTGCAAGATCATCTACTGCTGTTGAGTTACCCACTCAAAGATTAATAGCGGAAAATAATATAGTAGAAGAAGGCTCACCTGATAAAGAAGTTTCGCAGCTAAAGCGATACGGTCTAAACCTTCTAAGTCTAAACTCTAAGAGACCGCAGAATTAAATGAATGGTTGCCACGAAGCAAAGGAAAATCACGAGGACAGTTGTATAAGAGTATTTATTGATCTCCTGGCTATAGGGTCTAGTAAATTCCCTAAATGTCGAGGAACTCGACATAGATCGATGTTCGAATCTGTTTGCCAGTAGCCATTGGTGCTCTGGGAAAAGATCCATAAGCAATGAGGCCGGGAGCATCGTTCGGCTTGAAGAAAGATTCATAAACAATGAAGGTACGTAAATCGACATGGAGGTTTTCACGACGCTCCCATGGTTAACGATCATCTCCGCTTCGCACCCTGGACCCTGAATAAAAATTTGCAACGGTGTTTGATTCGATGATTCGTGCGTTGGATGTACACCCGCGTTCTTAGAAAATCATGCAAATCGCTGCAAGAGTTTTCGAGCAGATCATCAAAGAGGAATTGAGGCAGTGGAGGTAGATTGTGGCGTCGAGTCTCAGGAGTAGGTACCATTCTATAAGAGACGAAGGTTATGCCAACTCTTTTTTGTCAATCTGTGATAAGGATCGACATCGGCGAAGCTTACACGCACCACCGCACGCTCTCAATAAATCCTGGAAGTAATTAGCGAATGGTTCTTCATGCTGTGAAGGATGGGAGGTAGGTAATATGATAATGTGGTGGGTTTTTCTGCATGCAAGAAGAGTAGTTTAATGACCTCGTATCATACATGGAATTCTACTCAATGTTAAAACTTCTACAATTTTGTTCAACAAATGGACAATATTGGACGTAACAAAAGATGATAAAATGCTGAGGACATGAGTGTAGGAAATTCCAAAAATTTTCCAATATACACATTGGAAGTAACAGAATGTGATAAAATAGGACATGAATATCAGAAATCCCAAAAATTTGTCAATATGCATATTGAACGTAACAAAATATGATAAAATGCGAAGGAAATGAGGATCGAAAATTCCAAAAATTTGCCAATATACACATTGGACGTAACAGAATGTAATAAAATAGGACATGAGTATCAGAAATCCCAAAAATTTGCCAATATACATACTGGACGTAACAAAATATGATAAAATGCGAAGGACATGAGAATCGGAAATTCCAAAAATTTGCCAATATACATATTGGACGTAACAAAATATGATAAAATGCATAAGTATCGGAAATTCCAAAAATTTGCTAATATACACAATGGACGTAACAGAATGTAATAAAATAGGACATAAGTATCAGAAATCCCAAAAATTTGCCAATATACGTATTGGACGTTACAAAATATGATAAAATGCGAAGGACATGAGTATCGGAAATTCTAAAAAATTTGCCAATATACACATTGGACGTAACAGAATGTGATAAAATAGGACATGATTATCAGATGTGAGAGGAAAATATTTTCCGTCAAATATTTAGATTATAAAATATTAACATTCTCCGTAGACAAGAAGATGAGAAATTTGCCAATATACACATTGGACGTAACAGAATGTGATAAAATAGGACATGATTATCAGATGTGAGAGGAAAATCTTTTCCGTCAAATATTTAGATTATAAAATATTAACATTCTCCGTAGACAAGAAGATGAGAATTTTTCTCTTGAATGTCACGTTAATTATTTTAATTCATTTAATTTAATATGAAAATTTAAACTTGTCATCGATCGATTAGAGCCCTACTATACCAACAGCTTTGATTGTCGACCGAAGGGTCGATATGTAGTACATGCGCAGTGCGACGAAACTGTAATCATGGGGTAAGCCGGAAGCCTTGTCACTTTACGATCAACGTTAGCGAACGCAGGTTCTTGTTACTCGTCGCTTTAATTGTCGGAAGTAGATTCCCTTAACCTAAAACTGTCATTGAAAATGTCGAAGTTCGAAGTGATTTCGTCGAAACACATGTAAGTACCAATTTATCTGGGAATTTTGAAATATATA
>JBAGKK010010932.1:0-12067 GCA_037177015.1 Euceroptres primus
GCAGAAAAGCTGTGAGCACGCAAAGCATTTAATTTTTAACTGGTGACAAATATTATACAGGTATATTTTTGAGATTTAGTCCAACTACTATACGTCATATCTTTCAATGGGGGTTTTTGTAATGACTTTAACCTTTTGTTCCTATTTTAGGGAGTCTGTTTGTAAATTTTTATGTCATATAACTTACATTTTATATGTAGGTTTACCTATAAAATCACGGTGACAGAAAAATGACACTTTCCGCCCATTAGGGTGGTCCAAAAATGCATGGCAAATTTTTTTTTCATGCTAGAGGGCAACGATACCCCCCCCCCCCATTTCATTCCCAATCCGAAAAAAAATTCCTTAATTTTTAATTTTTTTTATTTTAACAGGTGCCGGTTTTAACTTAAGTTTCCCATGTAAAATGCATGGGAAAAAATCACTTTTTTGAGTTTTTGAAATAATTTTTTAGGGTATGGAAAAATGTAACGGGAAAGCATAGAGGCTTATAGAGAGTTATCCAACGAAGAATTTCATGTATCAGACATATGGGTTTAACACCTCTAACACACCCCCACGAGTCCCTGAAAACTACCCTTAAAACCAAAATGTCAATTCTTCATGAAATCGACATTTTGAGCACTGTATTCTCGTCTTTTTTTTACTTCAAATTATTTATACCGGTCTAGTGAAATATTTATCATCATTTGTTAATTAATTTTCAATTATTTAAACAAATGGAATTTGTTTAAATAATTTTTTTCGAAAATTCGTTTTTTTTCCTAAAAATGATTATTATTGGTCTAGTGAAATATTTATTAACATTGGTTCAATAATTTTCAATTATTTAAACAAATGAAATTTGTTCAAATAATTGTTGTTTTAAAAATTCTTTTTTTTCATTAAAAATTATTAATATTTCTTTAGTGGAATATTTATCAACATTGCTTCATTAATTTTTAATTATTTAAATAAATTCCATTTGTTTAAGTAAGTTTTTTTGAAAATCTGTTTCTTTAATAAAAATTATTACTGTTGGTCTAGTGGAATATTTAACAATATTGGTTGTATTAATTTTGAATTATGTAAACAAATTCCATTTGTCTAAAAAATGTTTGTTTTTTTCAAAAATTCGTCGAACTGGCAGTTTTTTATCATTAAGTAACGTAAATTTACTGTCAAATATTTTCTAATTGTTGAAACAATAAATTATTATTTATTTTCAACTAATAATCAAGGTTGTCTATTAATTAATTTTATATTTACATCTTACCTTCATTATTTAACAAACCTTCATTTGCTTCCACAAATGTAATTTGTTTGCTTTTTACTTATATAATCTTAATCTATATTGTCTATCACTGTGTGTCGCGACATAATGTTGTTTTTTTGCTGTCTGGAAACTTTTTCTTATACTCTTTAACCAAATGCAATAAAAATTGCTTTTGATCCTCATTTCTCGTTAATAAATTGTTAAAATCAGACATCAATTTGACGGCTCTCTCTGCAATATCATTGACCTCTTTGGGTTGATTAACAATTTTCTTTCCTTTTTTGTAGGCTTCATTTTCCATCCAGTGTGAAGCAGCTTCTTGAAGAAAGGATATTTCTATCCGGAAAGCTGAGAAGAATTTATTTGAATCGCGACACACAGTGATAGACAATATCGATTAAGATTATATAAGAAAAAAGCAGACAAATTAAATTTGTGGAAACAAATAAGAGTTGGTTAAATAATGAAGGTAAGATGTAAATATAAAATTAATTAATATACAATCTTGATTATTAGCTGAAAATAAATAATAATTTATTGCTTCAACAGGTGGAAAATATTTGAAAATAAATTTATGTTAATGATAATAAACTGCCAGTTTGACGAATTTTTGAAAAAAAACATTTTTCAGACAAATGGAATTTGTTTACATAATTAAAAATTAATTACCCAATGTTGTTAAATATGCCATTAGACAAACAGTAATAATTTTTATTTAGAAAAACAAATTTTCAAAAAAAATTATTTAAGCAAATGGAATTTGTTTAAACAATTAAAAATTAATCCAACAATGTTGATAAATATTCCACTAAAGAAATATTAATAATTTTTAATAAAAGAAGAATTTTTAAAACAAAAATTATTTAAACAAATGGAATTTGTTTAAATAATTTTTAAATAATAGTTTTAAATAATAGAAAATTAATTAATCAATGTTGATAAATATTTCACTGGACCAATATAAATAATTTTAAGTAACAAAAAGACGAAAATACAGTACTCAAAAGGTCGATTTCATGAAGAATTGACATTTTTGATTTTAAGGGTAGTTTTCAGGGACTCGTGGGGGTGTGTTAGGGTGTCAAACCCATATGTCTGATACATGAAATTCTTCGTTGGATAATTCTCTACAAGTCTCTATACTTTTTCCGTCACATTTTTGTGACGGGAAACCAAACCCTAAAAAATTATTCCAAAAACTCAAAAAAGTGATTTTTCCGCATGCATTTTACATGGGAAACTTGAAGTCAAAACCGGGAGACCAAATCCTAAAAAATTATTCGAAAAACTCAAAGAAGTGATTTTTCCCCATGCATTTTACATGGGAAACTTGAAGTCAAAACCGGCACCTGTTAAAATAAAAAATAAAAATAAAAAAAATTACGGAATTTTTTTTCGAATTTGGAATGAAATGGGGGGGATCGTTGCCCTCTAAAAAAACAGTGTTTCTGAGCCACCCTAATGCCCATATAAGTAGCTCTTTGACGGTCTTATATCAAGAATTAAAAATTTTTTCATAAAAGGTTACTGCTTATTTAAAATTATATTTCTCTGCAAGAACCGAGGTGGAAATTTTCAACTGGCTTGGTACCGCGCTAGTACCGTCGGGCGGATGTCGGTACTGGCGTGGTGCTGGCAAATTACCGGATGGCAAACAGCTGGGTACTGGCATTAGTACGAAATGTCACTCGGCTGGGAATTGTCCGAGGGTACTGTGGCGGTACAATATAATTATATTTTTTCAAATAATAAAATACAAGTATTTATTGCAATATAATAATTAATTTGCAAAAAAATTGTTTCATATATTATCACTGCACTTAATTCATGTTTGAAATTACACAATTGCCCGCACTGTCACTTATACATATAATCGCACGCCCAAACGCTTTGAAAAATCGCATCCGCTGGGGATTCGAACCCTACCTTAAACTACCTAAAAACCTAAACCTAGTATACGCACTAACCAACTGAGCTATCGAACCGCTTGGATCTTGTCGATAGATAGTTAGTCCGAGGTAACTGAGGAATATATTAAAATTGAAATTTGGAATATTATTGTTTGTCCCCTGCTTCACACAATTAGTTAAAGTTGACTAATTGTTAGTAAATTTAAGTAATTGTTAGTAGAAAACGTTACAATTAATTAGTGAATATTAGTGATATTACGTTATAATATCACTAATTCATTATAGTCAAATATATTAAACTGAATATTATTTGTGATTAATAATTAATGAAATACATAACTAATTGAATCATTGACTGACTTTTTGCTTTTCTGCAGGTTTGAATTAGTCATTTTTAACTAATTCAGATTTAACAAGCACCAAGTTCTTTTCAGGTATAATTTGTTATTTTTGCGCACTCTCTAAATCTGAATAAGTAAGAAATGTAACGTCACCGAATTAAACAAATAATTAATCTGTATGAATTATTCCAAGAGTACAACTACTTTTGTTGATTGAAGTCTTAGTCAAAAAATTCTTACGAAAAGGAAGAATTTTTGGGAAAATGACTCAGTATTGAGGCAGTACTGAACCAGTACCGGGCCAACGCTTGGTGCGGTACTAATGATCAGTACTGGCATTGCTCCTCGTTGACAACTGGCGCGGTACTATGCCGTTCGTAAGACCCGGCATAAGTCCGACTTTTCCCCATGGATTAAATTTAAAACCATTTTTAACAGTGTAGAAATTTGAATCTACCTCGATCTAGTTCTGCTTCTTATTGGTGAGTTTTATATTGATCTTTTTTATATATCTTATATGTATGATTCACTTGCTACTATTAGAATTAGCATTAAAAAATGAATGTATTTCATGTAAAAAATACATTTATATATTCTTACAACTTCCACTGACAATAGGCTTGTTCTTATTATTTAACTTTCAACATGGAAAGTGTACGTTATTCTATCCAAAATAGAATATCGAAAGGACTTTTTTATATGGGTACACTCCTTGAAAATGCATTTTTGTGCCCCAGCTTGATATTTTGCTCTGGAATTTAAATAGCTTTTCCAGATATTATTTTACACCTTCCCAAGAATATGTATAAAATGCATAAGTAAAAGACAATCCCAGTGGCTCGCCATCTTACTGAGGTGTTGTCAAAGTGCCAAATTATGTAAACTCCCCTGGCTGCCTCCAGCCGCCGATTACTGAGTGTCGGGCTTCGCTCTTGCTGAACATATCAATTTTAGTAAGCGTCAATGGGGTTTTTTAACTCTTATTGAAAATACCTTTTAATTAATAAGTCATCAGCAGCATGGATATCGATGTAAATATTTTGATAATGTATACTCCTTGACTGTCGGTTGTAAGTGGACTTGTAAAGATTATAATGATTCCGAAGCGATGAATATCTAAAACTTTTAAATTCAAGTGAGTGCTTCACAGTTCTAAGTGCTTTTTACCTAATCTTGATTTGTTCCGATGAGATAGGTTGATAAAACAACATCAGTTTTGTAAACTGACGTTTACAAACGTCAGTTTGTAAAGCCCCCTGGTAAATTTGACCCGAAAGTTTGTTTGTGAGCCAAAATTCTCACACCTTGAATTTGATGAACTCAGAAAACTTTAAGATACATTTTTCAAAAGAGTTTTAACCGCATGGCTACGTCCCAAATTTATCATTTTGATTTTGAAATTTTCTAAAGAAAACTTAAGAGTAAATAATATAGTACAAGACGCCTTAAACCCCAGTAACTCGAACAACCATTTTAAACTCGCGTAATTCGATCCGTGTTTACCGAAATTTGCGACCGGCTAAGTGCAGTAAAGTAGTGACCCAATTCTGCCAAGCATAGTACTGAATCAGAACTGTTATACCGATGCGGTAGTAAGAAATAGGGTAGAATGTCATTATACAAATGCAATCCAATGAATTTACTTAATTGATAACAAGTAAATAATGCTTTTGCAACTCGATATATTTGCCTCATTCTTGAAGTCCGCTGCAAGCCGGGGAGTTGTAATCTATTAAAATAGTTTTGAGGTTAGAGGTGGAGTAATTTTAGAAGTGGTACTTCTTGATCAAAACATGCAAACTAAAACTTAACAAATTTCCCTGAATAATTAATTTAATCGAATGGTTGCTTAAATAAAATATGCTTTACGTATCTATATAGTAAGAGGATTTTCAAATAGATTTAACTTTGATGTCCTTGGAAGTTTAATCAATGTTCCTGGACCTATTTCAACTATTTAAAAGGCCTCCACTATTTATAGTGGACTATTGTTTAAGTTCCCATCGATAAAGGTTGAAAAAATTATAGTTTGGTATACCAGTTTTATGATAAAAGCAGTGACAACTCAACTCAGTCAGGAGACCCTTCTTACGGTTTCACAGATTGAAAGTGAGATAGTACTGATCAACATTTGTTTTCCATTACTGGCCTTGGGCACTTTTTTATATACAAAATGCAGTTTTAAATGCAATATTACAATAGTAGAATTTATAAATTTTATAAATGGAAAAAACTCTGCTTATGTGTCTCCTTCACTTTTGGAACAATTGTGCCACACCTATGATTTTGAATGTAATTTGTGTGATAGGTGTCATCATAATCCATTATACAAATCATAAAAAAGTAATTTTAATCGAATTTTAGAAAACCTGTTAATTACACTAGTTTAAAATTTATTAGACGTTCAAAAATCCTTTCTGAAAACATAAAAAGTTATGCGTGTAAGCTGAATGAACAATCCCAGGCGGAAAAGTCGGACTTATGCCGAATCTTACGAACGGCATAGTATCGCGCCAGTTGTAAACGAGGAGTAATGCCAGTACTGATCATCAGTACCGCGCCGAGCATTGGCGCGGTACTGTTTTAGTACTGCCCCAGTATGGAGTCCAAGTGTTGGTTAGAATCCGAGTTGGGAGTTTTGCCGAATGTTAGCGCGGTACTGGTTCAGTACTGTCCCAATACTGAGCCCAAGTGCTGGCTGTAAGCCGACTTAAGAGTTTTGGCGAGCGTTGGCGCGGTACTGGTTTAGTACTGCCCCAATACTGAGTCATTTTCCCAAAAATTTTTCCTTTTCGTAAGGATTTTGTGACCAAGACTTCAATCAACAAAAGTAGTTGTACTCTTGGAATAATTTATACAAATTAATTACTTATTTGATTCGGTGACATTACACTTCTCACTTATTCAGATTTAGAGAGTGCGCAAAAATAACAAATTATACCTGAAAAGTACTTGGTGCTGGTTAAATCTGAATTAGTTAAAAATGACTAATTGAAAACTACAGAAAAGCAAAAAATCAGTCAATGATTCAATTAGTTATGTATTTAATTAATTATTAATCACAATAATTAATTTTCAGTTTAATATATTTGACTGATGAATTAGTGATATTATAACGTAATATAAATTATATTCACTAATTAATTGTAACGTTTTCTACTAACAATTACTTAAATTTTCTAACAATTAGTCAATTTTAACTAATTGGTGAAGCAGGGAGACAAACAATAATTTTCCGAATTTCAATTTTAATGTATCTCAGTTACCTCGACAAGATCCAAGCGGTTCGATAACTCAGTTAGTGCGTGCGCTAGGTTTAGGTTTTTAGGTAGTTTAAGGTAGGGTTCGAATTCCCAGCGGATGCGATTTTTCAAAGCGTTTGAGCGTGCGATTATGTGTATAAGTAACCGTGCGGGCAATTGTGTAATTTCAAACATGAATTAAGTGCAGTGATTATATATAAAACAATTTCTTTTGCAAATTAGTTATTATATTGCAATAAATATTTGTATTTTATTATTTGAAAAATATAATTATATTGTACCGATCCCCAGTGTCCACGGACAACTCCCAGCCGAGTGACATTTTGTACTCATGCCAGTACCGCGACAGTACAGACTTTCGGTACAGGAATATTACCATTTCCAGTACCGCCCCAGTACCGACAGACAACTCCCAGCCTAGTGACATTTCGTACTAATGCCAGTACCCAGCTGTTTACCATCCGGTAATATGCCAGCACCACGCCAGTATCGACATCCGCCCGGCGGTACTGGCACGGTACCAAGCCAGTTGTAAATTTCCACCTGGGACTCCGTCACGCTTCAAAGAAGGAAGAAAATAATTATTTTTGAAAAAAATCTACTTACGAAATTTTTAACACTGATAGAGCAAACACCGATTGTAAAGTTGAAATTATTTTAAAAATGTGTAGTTCAATTACAGCTCTGGGAACATGTAAAAAGACAAATCCGTCACGCTCCGCTCGAAACAACTCCATCGCGCCTTATTCATAAGCCCTGGTAACACGTTCCAAAGCACTTTCAAGCTTTCTGTTATGCTTTTTGAAACAAGAAATCTTTCTGGAAACAAATTTGATTTAAAAAAATGTTTTCAAAATTCACTTGTTTCAAAAGAATCTCTTTAAACTTGTTTACAAAAAAATTGATTTACATATATTTTCTATCTACAAAAAATATTCCCAAAAATTTTATATGCAAAATTATATAAAAATTTCAGACTTCCAAGAATATCAAATTTTTCAAAAATTAAAAAATTTCCAAAAATATCTAAAAATTTAAAATTTTTCAAAAATTTTTCAAAATTAAAATTTTTTTCAAGTCAGTTTTGTTTAAAAGAAGCAGTATAAGGAAATGAAAAGTTATTTTTCCAGAGACATCTAATTATTATGTTTTGATTTTTTCAAATATTGGTTATTTTGATCTAATGTTGTTTATTACTTGTAATATTTAAAGGATAATAAAGATGTTGGTACGCGTATTCTAAAAGTGCTGTAATTATTTTAAAAAGTTTTAAGTATACGTGCTTTAAAACGTTTTATTTTTTTAAATTTTAAACTTTTTAAAAAATAATCAAAAATATTTTGGAACAATTTTAGAATATTCAAAGACAACTTTGTATGTTTTTAAAACATTTTTCTGAACGGTTTTGAGTCATTAAAGCTGTTCAAATTAGACATTAAACCTTCAGAATAGCGTATTTCAACTGGAAGAATACGTTAGACTTTATTTTAATTGTAAATAAACACAATAGTTTTGGTCAAACAGTCCACTTCGCAAAGTGCATCCTGGTACATATATTATCTATGAAAATTGATAAGAATTCTTTCATTATTTAGAACTTTGATTTGCTTCAACTTCAAAAACTAAAAGTTAAATCTATTTGGCAATCGCCCATATATATGGAAATTTTGGAAGTTTTTGTTATAGTTTTTAGCCCAAGGTTCTTTAATACCACAGTGAGATGAATTTGTTTTCTCTAAGAAGTATGGATTTGTAGCTATAATTATTACCAGGAATTTCACAAAATGCTTAGGAATAAATGATTCTAAATAGAAACCTATTTCCTTCAAGTTAATAAAAGCACAGTTCTTTGGCACGACCTAATTTTTAGACTAAAATTAGAATTCAATTTCTCTGCGGTACATAGCGATGCTTGATTTAATAGGTCTCCTATTGATTGACTTTTCGACATGTTTTGTAGTATTTCTGAGAAGTATACTTAACCATGGACTAAGGAACAGAAATAATGTTTTTTATTTTCTATACTACTAACATAATGCAATGTACAAATAGAAGCATAGAAAAAACTGAAATATTACTTACAATTAGTAAAGTGCGTACATTCTTTTATGTTTCAAATTATTGAACTATTGTAATAATTTAATTTGTTATAGATTTATTATTTATTTTAAAGAAGAATAAGAGGAATGAAATACGTAAAAAAATTGGAAAACTTTCGGAAATTAATTTTCAGGAATTTAAAAGGAAATTAGGACCAAAACGAAATTAGGGATTATTTTTCGATATTTCTCAATTATTTCTATAAATTCAAAATAATTTGGCTAAATATTACACTGAGTATGAAAAAGTGTTACAATATTATAGAACTACCGAGGCCCAATGTCGAAATTGTGTGTCATCAAAGTTTTTCGTTGTTTTCTATATAAAACTAAAATGCCTCATAATTAAGAGATTGTCTCGATATTTATATATAATATTATATAGTACTTTCTCATACTCAGCTAAATATTTAGCCAAATTATTTTGAATTTATAAAAATAATTGGAAAATATCAAAAAATGATCCTTAATTTCGTTCGGAACCCTGTTAAAATTATTAAGGTGGAACATTTAGACCAATGTTCTCGTTTCTTAGGATGAGATTGTAATATTCTGAATATCTGAATTAGTCATATGGCAAATAACCGGCTTTACCGTGAAATACCTATAATTTATGTTCTCTACTCCCAGGTGGAAAAATTATGCATAATCTATGCATAATAAACTATGGGTAGTCACTACGCCAAAAATCATGCATAAATTATGTATATTCAATAAATCTGAAGGTATCAAAATGTTGGAAACAGCTGAAAACTAGTTGTCATTTGTTTTCAACATTTTATAATTTTTTGCACAGTGACTACCCATAGTTCATTAGGTATAATTTTTCCACCTGTGCTATATTATTTTCAACTTTTCAACCCCTAAAACCTATTTTGTATATAAAAAGCGAGAATTTAGAGAACAAATATTTTCTCACGATAGGTTCGACCGAACAGCTGAGATTCTTTTTCCAAAGCAGTTTGATTAGATCATTTGACAAAGTGAACTTTGCACCCAAGCTTAATCTGCCTCTTGATGTAAAGGACAAAGAAATGTATCGACGAAAGAACACATCAGATGAAGGGGAGTATACATAAAACGATTATGAAGAGGCTATACATGATCAGGATATCGAAACTGACACTGGCATTTAACTCGACGGCAATTTTATTATCCCTGACGTCAATCCTAACTTTATCATTGACGTTTCATTGGTTGTAGTTGTCTGTATTTATCGGCACTCTCTATGATCAACTCTATGTCGTAAAAAGATAATATAACTGGATAGAATTATCGTCTGTTTTGTGTCTTTCTGCCGACTTTCATACTAACTGAAAACCAATGGCAAATGCAAAGTCACGTTTTTCCGCGAGATAAATGCAAGTTGCTATTGTTCTATGTTCTGCGACTGGTTACTTCATAACTTACATTTCAGTTTGACACTTATTACACATACTTATTGACTGAATTTGCTTCCTCAAGCTCGCAAACGAAAGAAAATTGCTTTCGAAAAAAGAACAGTACTCCAATTTTGTGGCCCTGCCTAAATTACGTAGTTTCTCTTTTTTAATTTTGGTTTGAAACTTTATTCCATATATTGCAAATCAAAATAATAATCTAGAATTTTTTTGAAAAAGCTATTAATTATTGTTCTTTAAAATGTGAGTGACTTTAGGTGATCAAAAGAAGAATCGGAAAGTTGGCTTTCAACAATACGTCATTAACTTAAATTAAGCGAGCACTCGAGCGGAAAGTACACGAATATTTTGAATGTAAGTCAGAATTTTTTTAACTAAAAATCATTTTTTGACTGAACATACGTATCTAATAAAACTTGAAATATGCCATGAAAATTCATATCATCGCTGGAGATTGAACGGGATTCTCTACTCTAAATGTTCACACTAAAAAAAGTTCATTTTCATCTACAAAAGTTTACTATGAACCGGGAATCCGCATCAAAATGTTCTTCAAAAAAAACAGTCCATTCTGTTTTTTCTGCGTTGAATATTTCCTTTGGGCCGCAGGCGTACATAAGAAATAAATCTTTTATGGTCTATATAAATTATTACTTAATTTTTAGAATTTTATTCGCCTTTGTTTATAGAATTCTCTTCCTTTATCAAGAAAAAAGTTAAATTTTATGAAAATAAAAGAATTTTAAAGATCACAATTGCGGTTCAAAAATAAAAAATTCAACTATTTTTCAATTTTTTATCCGCCATTTTGAATTTTGAAATTCTATTATCAACTTTGGATTCAGCGACCCCAAAAATCTTAGGATACTCTTATTTTATAAAAATCAGAATAGTGTAACCCTGTCATTTTTTAGAATGTCCGAACTCGGGTCATTCACAGTGAAGGAGTTAGGTAAAACAAACAGAATTACAGTCAAAATATTCGTTTATTTTCTGCTCGAATACTGCTTTAATTTAAATTTATGGCGTATTGCTGAAAGTCAGCTTTTAGATTCTTATTTTTTTATCATACCTTAAATTAAGTCGATATTTCGATGAACTTTAAGGTATAGGATCGGTCGGGGATAGTGTGATAACCAAAAAATTTTGAATCAAAAGTAAATTATTTTATTTCAATTCTTAATGTAATTATATACTCAACGTAAGCATTAACATAAACCTAATTTATCACATCGCACCCAAGAGTAACGCTGAGAATAAGGATTTGAAACTTCCTTATATACTAACTAGTGAAATGCTTCACCGTTATTGAGATTACTTTATTTTGCCTAATAACTCGAAATCGAATAATTCTAGTTTTGCGGGGAAAAGTGTACAATAAATAAATTTTACCAAGGCCAAAGTTTATAATACTTTTCATACTAAAATTTCTACAGGAATTTGTAAAATATCAAAATAAATTTTATTAGAAGGAGAAAGAATACGCATTAGATAGAAGTGAATAGAAGTGGAAAGTCTTCGCTGATTGGCTGACAGCGGATCACTCGGCTACGTGGTACGGTCGGCTCTTCGGCTTTGATATATAAAATATCAATCTTTCTTATTGAATTTACCAATTCTTGTTCCCTCAAAATATTAAGTTTTCGTATTTTCAGTGCCAACTTTCATAAGTGCGCTAACAATAATTTATACTCTCTAAATCTGAATTAGTAGTTTTCTACAAATGAAATAGTGCCGAATCGTTTACTAATTGCTTTAGTAAGCATTTCTACTAATTTTTAGTAGAAAACTACTAATTC